>JAJOOS010023282.1:0-14047 GCA_029582725.1 Solanum chiquidenum
TTTTCCAAAAGTGACTACTTCCAATTTCAAGCTTCTTCATAATCATTTTAAATTGTCGGATGTAACCCAATTAAAATGAAATTACATAAAAACCCCTCATAGAACCTCATTATAAAGTCAACACAAAGTCATAGGCTCTTGCTTAACCTATCATTTTCCGAGTCGTTACAGTGGTTTAGTCCAACACTTGGTGAAAGTCAGAAAACATACCTGGGATCTACGGTTGCCATCCATGGTCCGTGGATGGACCGACGGACCGTCAATGGCACCGTAAACCACTGCAACAGCTAAATTTCTACATAATTTTCCTTTTCTTCCCTGCACATATAGCAAATAGTAAGACATCATTTTTACATTTTCTGGACACTTTTTAGACACGAACCCTATCTATCTATATCTAGCCAACCCTAAAACTAAAAATTAACAAACATCTATCTAGAAAACTTCAAATTTAAGAAAAACTCCCCATGTCGAAAATAACCTCTTATAGTTGGCTAGATTGTACATCTTGGGTTTCCTCCCAAGCAGCGCTTGATTTAACGTCTTGGTATGAAGCAGACACCTTAGTTACTAAGACTTTTCCAAGATCCCATTCCTCTATCACTTCATTGACACTCTCAGATTTCCCAAAGTAGATATTTATTCTCTGACGCTTCATCTTGAACCTCGCTCCTTCCTTGTTCTCGAGTTGAATACTCCATGTGGAAATACTTGAGCTACTTTGAAAGGCCCGGTCCACTTGGACTTGAGCTTTCTAGGAAACAAGCGCAACCTTGGGTTAAATAAATGCACCAAATCACCGGCAACAAACTCACGCTTATCGAATTTTTGATCATGGTAATTCTTCATCTTCTCCTTGTACAAGCCTGAACTTTCATATGCTTTTAGGCGAAACTCATCAAGCTTATTCATGTCACTCATTCTTTGACTCGATGTGGCGCCCCAATCCAAATTCAATTTCTTTAGCGCTCATATTGCTTTATGCTCTAGCTCTATAGGAAAATGATAAAACTTCCCATATACAAGTTGGTAGGGGAACATACCTATGGGAGTTTTCAATGAAGTACGATAAGCCCATAGATCAAGCCTCCTTGACCAATCAGTTCTGTTAGAATTTACGGTCTCTGCAAGAATTTACTATATCTCACGATTCGACACATCAACTTGCCCACTTGACTGCGAATGATACGGGGTTGCTACGTTGTGGCGAGCACCATTCTTCTCAAGCAGCGCTTTGAACAACTTTTTACAAAAGTGAGAACCTCCATCGCATATGATTTCCCTTGGTGTACCAGAGAATATAGTATTTTTCAGGAATGCGGTGACACTCTTTCCCTCATTGTTTTAAAGAGCGACTGCTTCCACCCATTTTGATACAAAGTCAACAGCCAAAAGAACATACTTCATCCCGTTCGAACTCACAAACTGACCCATGAAGTCAAGACCCCAAACATCAAAAAGCTCAATTACTAGTATGGGGTTCTTTGGTATTTCTTGCTTTTTCAAAATACCTCCACGTTTGCAATGATCACAAGACTTGGCAAAATCATGAGCATCTTGGTGGATGGTAGGCCAGTAATACCCACACTACAAAAATTTATGGGCAGTTCGGATACCTTTATGGTGCCCACCAATAGGCGGAGAATGTCACGCCTCTAGTATACTCATCATCTCAACCTCGGGCACCCACCGACGAATAATCCCATCAGCACAACCACGAAACAAGTAAGGCTCATCCCAAAAGAATTTCTTCACATCAGACATAAACTTTTTCCTTTGGTGAAATGAAAAATCCTATGGAACCAAATCGCTTGCCAAGTAGTTAGCAAAACTGCGAACCAATGGATAAGATCATAAGAAGCAGCCAATACATGTTCATCAGGGAACACATCATTAATCTTAACTCCATCCTCTAGCTTGATCATAGATTCCTCCTCTAGTATGGACAAGTGATCATCAACCTGATTTTTCTGTTCCCTTTATATCCTTTACCTCAAAACAGAACTCCTGCAGTAGGACCACCCATATAATCAACCTTAGTTTTGCATCCTTTTTAGCCATCAGATACCTCAATGCAGAATGGTCAGTATGCACTATGACCTTAGAACCAAGCAAGTAGGATCTAAATTTCTCAAGTGCAAAAACCACCGCAAGGAGTTCCTGTTCACTCACTTTATAGTTCTTTTGAGTCACATTCAAAGCTTTGATGACATAGTAAATCGGATGACAAAATTTATCTCGCCTCTATCCTAATACCACACCAAGCGCCACCCCACTTGCATCACACATCACTTCAAACGGTTGCCCCCTATCCGGTGAAATAATGATAGCTGTCGAAGTTAGCTTTTCTTTCAACTCTCCAAATGCTCTCAGGCAAGCATCATCAAAATCAAACTTACACTCTTTTTCAAGTAGCTTGCACAATGGGTGTGCAATTTTAGAGAAATCTTTTACGAACCTCTGGTAAAAACCTGCATGCCCAAGAAAACATCGAAGATGTTTTATAGAGATGGGTTGTGGAAGCTTTTTCATTACCTCAACTTTAGCTCTATCAACCTCAATACCTTTCTGCAAAATCTGATGACCCAGAACTATGCTCTATTTAACCATAAAGTGGCACTTTTCCGAGTTGAGTACAAGATTGCACTTTTCTCATTGTTTTAGTACCTTAACCAAATGTGTCAATCAATCATCAAATGAGTCACCTACCACAGAGATATCATCCATAAATACCTCTATCGTGTCCTTCACCATATCTTAAAATATCTACATCATACAATGTTGGAAGGTTGCTGGAGCATTACATAACCCAAATGATATCGTTTTGAAGGCGAAACTCCCATAAGGGCAAGTGAATGTGGTTTACTCTTGGTCTTCCGGAGCTATGGATATTTGATTGTAGCCAGAATACCTATGTAGAAAACAATACCAACACTTACCAGCGAGACGATCTAGCATCTGATCTATGAACGACATTGGGAAATGGTCTTTCTCAGTCAATGCATTAAACTTGTTGTAGTCCATACACACTCTCCAACCAATCACCCGCCTTATTGGAACAAGCTCATTTTTAGCATTAGGAACCACAATGATTCCTCTTTTCTTTGACACACACTGAACTGGGAAAACCCAACTACTATCGGCAATGGGATATATTACTACAACATCTAACCACTTATTGATCTCCTTTTTCACAACCTCTTGCATAGGGGGATTTAGTCTCCTTTGATGCTCAATACTTGCCTTTTTGTCCGGCATGATTTGTATTTTTTGAGAACAAATGCCCAGACAAATCCCAATAATGTCCACTATAGTCCATCATATAGCCCTCTTAAACCGCTTCAACACCGATATCAAAGCCTCTATTTTCCATTCACTCAAGTCAACAACTATAATAACGGGCAAGGTGCTATTTTTTCCGAAGAATACATACCTCAAGTGAGATGGAAGAACCTTAAGTTCCAGTTTTGGATGCTCATCAGCTGATAGTTTTGCAGGTGGGGTATCTCGATTCTTCATGTCTAATACCAACTATTTTGGTTTGAAATGAAACTCAAACATATCTGCAGCAACTAGCTCATCATAGTCATCAACACCATCACTCTAAAAATTCATCATTACCGCTGCTAGTGCATCAACACCTCACCTCTTCCTTAATAAACACTTCAGATTCTTGCTCCACAATATGATTTTCCACCGATATTGATTTAAGATCACTTCCATGCTTTATAGACCTTCAGATCCTAAAAGTTACCTCCTCATTGTTTAATCAGAACTTTATCTGCCCTCTTTCCATGCCGACCAAGGCATGACCAATAGCATGAAATGGTCTCCCTAAGATGATGGGATCCACAAAATCAACCTCACAATTAAGTATCACAAAGTCTGTCGGAAAGATGAATGACTCTACTTTCACAAGGACATCTTAGAGCCCTCGAATGGGCCTTTTAATAGTTCTATCAGCCATAAGTAAATGCATCGTAGTAGGCTTTGGAGCTCCTAAACCCAACTTCTTATATATGGACAATGGCATCAAATTAATGCTGGAACCCAAATGACTCAAAGTTTTTGCAAAGTGTAGAATCCCAATGGTACAAGGAATAATGAAAGCTCCAGGATCCCTTTCTTTTGCACAAGTGACCTAGTAGCAATAACACTATAATGTTACAGCCTCTCATCATTTTCAAAACTGAGAGCCCTCTTTTTGGTCACTAAGCCTTTCATGATTTTCACATAACCAGGGATATGCTCCAAAGCTTCTATCAACGGGACATTTAAGGACAGTTGCCCAAAATAGGACCTCCCTCACGATCCACTTCACAGCTCATGGGAAGGCTCGTGGAGGAGTTTTGGTGGTGTGAGCTTTGTGAGAAAGTGGCAAGCCACTATCTCAAGGCCCATGAGAGGGACCACGGCTCATGGAACCGCTCATCAGATTGCCTTATGCTTGAGGGCTAAAGGCACAAAGTGCCTAGCCACTGCCTCAAGTCCACGAGTGGGACCACCACTCGTGGTCATGACCACGACCTATGGGGCTCCTCGTGGCACCTGGGCAACTCACGTAAAGTGAGGCGTGTGTTGGGTATTTACTTTTTATCTCCTATCAAAGTGAAGTCATTTTGCCTTACTTTTATACACCTATATAAGTCTTTTTAAGTCAAAATACACCCATTCACTTCATTATTTCCCAAAACCCAAATTGAAATCCCAAAAGTTCATCGTCTACAAATATTCTCTCTCTAGAAAACTCAAAGAGGAAGAAGAAGAAGAAAGAAGTGGGAGCTAGGGTTTTAGAAGCTAGGTTTTCTGCTCAATTCCATTGGATTTGTTTTCTAAGGTATGGTAGATTTTTATCCATGGATAGAATTCCTTTGTGTAGTCCCTCCAAATTCAATTTCAAAACTAGTGATTTCCCCAAATGTTAGGGTTTGACTTCAATCTCATATATTCCTTTCAAAAACGTTCCAAATGATTTTTTCATGATATATTATGTATAAATTAATGATTTCCTATGGTTTTTATGTTGAATTCCCCCAAGAACCCAAGAAACCAAGAAACCCCATATTACTCAATTATGATATTGTGATGTGGGTTTTTTTATTGTAGAAGAATGCCATGAGGTTGTGCTTGTAGTTATTGAGTTAGTTGAATTATGTTTATTATCCATGTCTAATTTAGTAATTAAAGATGTGTTGATAAAATATGTTCTATGGTCCTTGAAGGGAAATGTATGAGAATTATGTCTGATTATGAGATGTGTATACATGCTTTAAGAGCACTTTGAGAGTAAAGTGATTGTGATTATAATGTTGTTGTGTTGATTGAAAGGCTAGTCTCAATTATACACCTATGAATGATGATGACATGTTGTGTAAGGTTTTATCACAATATGATGATTCTTAGGTTGAAAGGCGATTCTCACCTATTGAATCTATGAGTTATCCTACGAATGATCTTGGATTGAGCATTGATACATTCTTCCTTAAAAAAAATAACTCAAGTAATGATATGATAAGTAATCCGCGGGGATTAATGCTTAGGACCGAGTGGATATTGATATTATATGGAAGCCCTCACGAGAATTGAGGTGGGGTTTCTAGAAGCAATCTCTTGAGATGGATGCCATCACGAGAGTTGAGGTGGGGTATCTAATAGCAATCTCATTTTCCCATAACTATGTGCCCTCATATGTCTTTAGCTATTGGATCCACCTAATCTAAGTTAATGGTTCTACCTTAGGCAAGCAGGACAACCTTTTCAGTGTGGGTATTACCGGATTCTATGTTTAGCTCACATGGTCTATATCGGTTAAAGCTAACCCCCACTATGAATGATTATGTACTATGGATCCTCAAGAAGCTTTACATAGTATGGGTGCGATTATGGGATATCACTCATGCATTGCACAAGTAAGCTTTGAGGGTAGTTATGGTATGTTCCTCTTATGTTATTTTAAGGTTTATGTAATGATGTGTGCTTAAATTGGATTGTTGCTATGAGTTGCTTTCCTTGATTTGAGTGACTAAAGATGAATGTTTCCTTGTCTATGATAAGTAAGCTAAGGATGGGATCAAAAGATGATAAAAAGGTATGATGGCTTAAAAGTTGTACTTAGAATGTGTGGGAATATGTGATCTCATCTATGCATTGCACAAGTATGATTTGAAGGTTACTTATGAAGTTTCTCTTATATTATGAGGCTTTAAGGATGGGCTATGTTTATCAATATGTGGTTTCTCCTATGCTATTGGATTATGCCTTATGTTGACTTATGCTCATATTATGTCTATGTGGGAGATTATGCTTATGACATGTGCTTTTTCCATGGTTTTCAAAATGATGCTATAACTTAGTAAATTGGATGAATTCAACTAAAATGTCCCTTTTAGCATGATTTCAAGGATTCTATGCATGGCTATCATACTTAGTGCATTTTTGTACTAACCCATATTTTCCTACATTTTCCAGAAGTGGAGGGCCCGGTTCGTGAGGTGATCTTCATTTTGTTCAAGCTTGGATTTGACTATTCTTCTTGTTTGTGGTGAGTCCTCATGATTGGAGGATGAGAGTTTCACTTTGAGTTTCATTTCTAGTATTTCATTTTCAGACTATCTTGTATGGGTTGTGTCCCTATTTGAATCAAGTATTGTAATAGATGGCTAAAATGAGACAAGTCTAGACTTCCGCTTGCTGTCATAAAATACTTCGATTGTATGGAAAAAGCTTTAAAATTTCTACATCATTTCAATTGCTTTATGTTTTGATATGCTAAGTGGCTTGTGTTACGCCTTTCAGGGTCTAGTACGTCATGTTACATCTAGGGTGTACCCGTGGGTCGTTACAATATCCTATTCATGTCGTCCCACACAACTCTTACAGACACTACACAATTTAGCCATGTGAGCGTATGGATCTTCTGAAGATAACCCAGAAAACAACCCTCTTGCTGTAAGCATTAGCATAAGACTGCTAGTCACCACAAATGTATGTCCTAGAGGTAGAGGAGGGAGAACAATAGGCCCATCTGATCCAACTGCATTATGGTCAACCTTGTAGTTATCAGGAGCCCTCGGTACTGGCAAATTCTGCACCATTTCTGCATTTCGGATTAGTTGACCACCTTGAACCTGAGCGGGCACATTAACAATTTCGGGCGGTTGAAACTCATCTCCATCTCCTTGACCCTCTCCAATTGGATTATTGTGTACCCCTTGAATAGCCATTTTCCTCAAATTTCTTCTCAATTTAGGATCGTAGGGGTTCAAGGGTTCACCTCGACTCCGTGTAGTTGACTAAAGTTCACTAATGTAGTTAAACTTAATCTAAAAGCCGTATTCACCAGCAGCGGTGTGAAAATTTGATACGCTCAAATTACACCTCCCTAAAGAAGTATAAGCAATCGTTATCAAGTAAAGAACCCAACTTGTAGGTTGTCTTCGATCCCACGAGGAATATGGTTTAGACTTAAACTTAACTCATAATTATCTCTCTTTAGTCAAACTATTTCTGAGAAAAGTAAACAAAAAGGGGATTGTGTAACTAAAGTAACAGTTTTGTGATTTGAATTAATAAATAACAAGTAAGCAAGATTCACAGTTGAGATATCATTATAAGATGAAATCTAGGGCATATGTGTTCCCCACAAGCTCGTAACCCAGTATTCCTAGTAATAGTAATTTTATCCTAGTGTTTGATATACAAGGACTATAAGGAATGTATTCCTAAGAGATTGGTAATCTAAGTAGGCACTTTCACTCGCGACTTGGAAAATATACGGGTGTGTGCTTTACTAACCCTTACCTTCACCCCAGATTAGTCCTCGTGTCAATTTAGTTGGGTATTCACCCTCACGTCAACTGATAAAGTCAGACTATTAAATAGCAGCAAATCTTTAACTAAATCTCTGTTGTTTAATCTTTTTCTCATTCATTACCTCCTTGGTAAGGCAAGTAGGAATGAGGTGAGTTCTAACGTTGCGCACTGCTAGCAGAAAGACTTTTAACCAAAAAGATTAAAAATACATGCATAAACACTATGAAAGAATTCCTTAGTTATTAGTTATACGTTGTTACTTGCTCATGGTTTCCACAACCCTAGTTGTGGATTTAGATACTCATGCTTGAGAGTTCACAATTCATATTAGGGTTTAAAGAAATAATGAACTTACAATTATAATAGATGAAAACCGAAATCATGAATAGAAAAATCAAGTGCAAATTGTATAAAATCCTCTTCAAGAATTAAATGGCTAAAAGTTTGCAAAATAATCTCAAAAGACCGAAACAAAAGTATAAAATATTGTCTAACCCCCAAAAAATGGAAATAACAACTAGTATTTATAGTACTAAAGCCCTAAACCAACTAGGAAATGAAAATAAAGAAAACTGGGTCAGATGTGGTTTTCTACTGACTGCATGACCTACGAGCCATGAGCTAACCTATGGTTCGTGGATCACCTCTGTAGTGCAGTTACTGAAACTCAAACTTTCTAATTAAATCGACGGATGTGCAGGATGATCCGCGGTTTAACCTACGGTCTTTCATAGGCTTCTTTGGTTCTACACTTGGTCAGGCGTCCATGTACTTCACCTACGCGTCATATCCTATGGGCCGTCATTGGACTTACGGTCCATCATTGGCTTCGTGAGTTGTTGCTGCTACCATTTCAATCAATTTTTCTGTCAATCGCTTCCGAACCAATTTACTGCATAAGATTATATAAAACAATATATCTAATAACAAAATTGCCCAGGACACACCCAAACTCTAAGTGAAATGCATCAAAAATACTGTAAACTCACGGTATATCACTAGTCATCTCAGAATAGTTCTCCAAACTCTCAAAGATACAGAGTTGTATGCTAAATTTTCTAAGTGTGAGTCTTGGCTTGAGTCTGTGACGTTCTTAGGCCACATTGTTTCTAGTGAAGGGATTCAAGTTGATACTCAGAAGATTGAATCAGTGCAGAACTGGCCAAGAACCACTTCTTCGACTGATATGAAAAGTTTCTTGGAATTGGCTGGTTACTGTAGAAGGTTTGTCGAGGGGTTTTCATCTATTTCATCCCCGTTGAAAAAGTTGACTCAAAACAAAGTAAAGTTTCAATGGTCTGAAGCCTATGAGAAAAGCTTTTAGGAGTTGAAAACCCGGTTAACTACTGCCCCAATATTGACACTACCAGAGTGTACACAGGGCTTTGTTGTGTATTGTGATGCGTCCATAGTTGAAATCGTTTGCGTATTGATGCAGAATGGTAAAGTTATTTCTTATGCCTCGAGATAGCTCAAGAGTCATGCGAAGAGTTACCGGGCTCATGATCTCAAGTTGGCAGCGGTAGTATTTGCCTTGAAAATATGGCATCACTATCTCTATGATGTCCATGTAGATGTATTCACCGATCATAAGAGTGTTCCGAATTTTTTCAGACAAAAAAAGCTTAATCTCAAATAGAGGAGGTGGTTAGAGTTACTCAAGGATTATGACATGACTATCCTCTATAACCCAAGTAAGGCTAATGTTGTTGCTGATGCGTTGAGCAGGTTATCTATGGGATGTTTTTCCCATGTTGAGGAAGGCAAGAAAGATTAGGCCAATGATGTGCATAGACTTGAACGATTGGGAGTCCGGTTGTTAGATTCCATTGAAGGTGGAGTGGTGGTGATGAATGGGAATGAATTATCACTAGTGTCTGAGGTGAAGGAGAGCAAGAACAAGACCCCATTTTTCTTGAATAAAGGGGAATGTTCATAAGTAAAGGTGATGGCTTCCGAACAAGGGGGAGATGGTGTATTGAGGTATCAAGGTAGACTGTGTGTGACAAAGGTGGATGAACTCCAAGAAAGGATTATGGAGGAAGCTCATAGCTCTAGATATTCAATCCTTCCTGGTTCCACAAAAATATATTGTGACTTGAGGGAAGTGTATTGGTGGAATTGTATGAAGAAGTGTATTGAAGATTTCCTTGCTAAGTACCCAAATCAATCTACTTTTTCAAGCTAGATTTGTCAGATTGCATTAAAACCCACTTTCAGATTAGATTCATAACAACACAATCAATACAATCATCAACTAATAATTAAAATCTACTACTTCTTTCTCAAGAAAGTATAGAGTACTAAACTAGAATTGAATTTTCAACTATAATTTCTCAATCAAATTACAAACTATTAATTGAACCCACTTCCAATCAACAATCAAATGAGTAACTAACAACACCAATTAGCTAATTAATGCATTCAACTACATAATCATACCTCCAAAATGGGGTTATAGCCAAACATAATAAAGAACAAGAAATCATTACCAACAAAGTTCTCTATCAGATTGAGCAATGATCCACAAGTCTATGAATGCTCGAATTAAAGATAAAAATCTCACAATCTCTAAATCCATGCTAAAAACAAAGTAAAAACAATGTTCTACAATCTAAGAACTCAAAAATCAAGAAGCGAACAATGTGGGAACTCCTTTTCTTCTTTTCAAAATTGTATTTATACGTTCCCAGAATTTCAACATTGAGTCCACTCGGCAAAGTAAGTCGGGCTTCACCGACCCAGTCGGCGATTTGTCGAGTGCTTCTCTTCTCGCCATTATGATGTGCCTTTTTTAGAAAAATTGTTCTGTAATTTTACGCGAATGGAATTGGCCTAGCCGATCTGTTCGGCGGTTCACCGAACCACTTGTATTCTCGCACAGTTGGTCAATGGTTTGGCATGCTGCAATTTTGGGCTAGCTGAAAGTCCACTCGGCGACTCGTTGATTGGCTTTGGTGAGTACAAGCTTTTCTTTCCTTCAACATTTTCATATTTTTCACTCCTATTTGCTTTGTAATGTCCTCGCATTGCTCTTTTGCCTTCATTGCTGCATATTAATACTTTAACATCATTTGTGAGATTAAAATAGGCATTGAAGACACTAATTCCCTGAATATTAAGTTCTAAATGAGTCAAAATCGCCGACTCATCAACACCCCCAACTTAAACTTTTGCTTGTCCTCAAGTAAAATACAAGACCAATCAGGACAACAACATGTCTACAAATAGTGCTACTGGAGACTCAACATGAATACACACGAGGTTTAATATACCCAATCACTGTTCAATTGTGCACTAAAAGTTTCAAACTGTGACTAGTCATCATCAAATAGAAGTCAGGTTCACAATGCTTGCTTCAAATACAGATACAAGCTCAACAAGAGTATTTGAATGCCCTTACATCAAGAATGACTCCATGTGCACATAAAGCTCATCAAAATGTAAGAATTACGAATTCAAAATCAAATGTCACACTCTCAAAGATAAACACATGCATGATTCTACCCATATGCTTGCCCATATTTTTCAATTAACATGTTATTCAGTTCAATCAAGATCACTAAGGTCCTTCAAGGCTTGTAACGGGGATGAGGGTAAAGGTATGATTTTTTTTGCATAGTGACTTCTACCTTCATGAAACATGGTTTGCATTTCATTTCTTCTCCTTTTCTTCCACTCTTTTGATTTTCACAATCCACCCTAAGTACTTTAAAGCACAAAGATTCTTGTATGGCTGATTGGACACCCCTTTTATTTCCATCATGCACTTCTTTTTCAATATTATTTTCTTTTTCTTTTATTTCTTTTTTTATATGGAGGGTTCCATCTTTTTCAACACGATTTTTTTAAGGGTGAATTTTCACAAAGTTCTTGCTCATCTTCTCTCCTCAATTTTCACCACACCCCCAACATAGGCTTTTGGCCTAAGTTGGCTATTCAAACGAACCAAAGATTCATGAAGATTTTAGATGGGGAGGAAAGAGGTTAAATGGGTTCATGGTTCATCCAAAGAAAATGTAGGCTCAAATAGTACCAAGCTAGGTTCACACACTCACGAAGTGGTCAGCAATAGGTATAATAGCAATTTTGTTCACTCTTAGAAATTTATTTATAAGATCATTTCTTTCATTCACTAACATCAGTCAATCAAACCAATGGGGAAAGTTCTAGGTATCACCAAGAACATATTTCAAGAAAATCATACCAAATAAGGTATTCAACACAATCATCAATCATGACTCTATAAGTTAAGCTCGCATGCAACGATCATCACAAGGCTCACTTCAACAATCGACAAGTCACAATAAGATGCTAAGAGTTCCCACATGACTTATGTAACTCAAATTTGCCTCATTGGACTTGCGCAAACATATCGTTCAATTAAGAGCACCATTCAAGTCATCACCATTGATCTCAATCGATACTCAAATATGCAAGAGAAAAGCCTCAACATTCTTACATTATGAAATCAGGGAATGGATAAATGGGATCAAATACCAACATTCAATTTTACCAACATAAGCGGAAAGTTTCAGACACATAAAAAAGTATCAAAATAATCATCCACAACAGAAAAAAATCATACAAAACAGAATAAATACAAACCAAGGGGATAGCGCCCCAAACAAAACTAAACATTGTCCTCAATGTAAAAGTCTCAAACATAAAACACGAAGAGAGTAAAGATCCCCACGTCAGGCTAAGCCTGAGGTGAACGCTATGCATCTAGAGCTCTTTCAATCGGGGCATCAGTGCCCGGCTCTCCTCCGGGAGTAGATTGTGCTCCACTAGATCCAATCATCAAGCTATCCTAAAGTGAAGCCTCATTCACCATCCGCACCATCGCACCCTCCAAGTCCTCCAGCTCATAATAAATTGCAGCATCTAGGATCCCAAGCTTCTCCTCATCTTTCTCAAGAGTGTCTAACTCAATACAATCATAAACTAAAATAGCATCTCCGATTGCAGTAGCCGGAGGTAACTCAAAAATAGTTGGAATCTCTGAACTCGAAACCTTGGGAATGTCCACAATGACGAAGAACATAGATAAATCAGTGGATTTGAGCTCATCTACATCATGCCTCTACCCTGTAATATCGGCCCTCAAAGCTGTCACATTATCTGACTGTCACCCTCGCTGCTTACACACCTCAACTCGCATAGTCAGGGCACACAACGCTAGGCCATGAGCAGTAATCAAATCTCGGTGCTCTCATAACTTAGCTCGGATAGGGGTAAGGGAAAAAATAATGGCTCGCTCAATCAACCCTAGGACATCTGCCTCAACTTGGGAAGCACGTACATTAGCTGACTGGGCTAGATGTCCCATTTTATACAGCATCGCCTGTGTCAATGTGGGTCGGGGAGCAGCAGCAACAACAACATATGTAGTAAGGGTTGAAGAGCTACGGGTACCTGATGGCTCACCGGTCTAAGCGGAAGGATTAGTGTATGCCTCAAAAGTATCTACATCAAAGCCGGAGATGTGTCCACCAGCGCAGTCCTCCTCCACTCAGCCTTATTCCTAGTATACTCTGCCTCGATCCACTGGATGTCAATAGAGGAAGTGGGGGCCACTTCCACATGCGTCTTTGCCACAAAGGGCACCATTGCTCGTCGGCAAAACGTTGTGATAAGCACCAAGAATGGTAGCGATGGCTGGCTCTTTTTGGACCTCATGGCCATCTCCTGCTGAACAATCAATCCGATTTTCAGTCTATCCGGATTTATAATGGATCCTAATAGAGCTGCCTTCGGAAACTGGAGGATGGACTCATTCTGTGACAGCATGAGTGTGCTGCTAATTAACCAGAACAAGTATCTCGCAGCTACATTCATAACCTTCATCTGAATTTGGACCCTTGGCTCAATCCATAGAAGTGTAATGTCAAAAATCAATGGTAGAAACCATCACTTAAGGTTGTCGAGGGTCTTCTTGTGAATCATATGCACCAAGAAATGGACCACAGCGACTGTGTACCCCAACACTGCTTTTATATATGAACTGCTACACTTTACATTTTTAACTCACACCTTAATATGATCAATAGGGGAAAATGAGCTTACCATTTTCTTTCCTATCCGGATCAGCTTCCCGTATTCCTCATAAAAGTCTCAGACACAAGAAAGTACACAAGGACCTCGGGGCTGTGTAAACCTCTAAAATTTGTTGAAGAGAATTGTGTCCCACATAGTAGGGTACATGTCCACTACTCCAGCAGCAGACAACCTC
>JAJOOS010023283.1:0-17603 GCA_029582725.1 Solanum chiquidenum
AAAAAAAATAAGAACATAAAAAATATGAACTAGTAATTAGCATGGTGCATGGATTAAAATGATCTAGAACTAGGCAAGAAATTATTATTCTTTCAGGATTTACTTACTTGTATCAAACTTTTTGTTTTATTTTCTTAAAATTAATGAAGTGAAATATATGAATTTTCTAAGTCGATTAGTGTCATTTGAAAGACGGAGAAAATAAGATGAAAATGTTGTCAAGTGGAACTAAACATAAGCAAATCAAATATATCATAAGAAAAATATAATCACATCCATGACTAGTTCAAAATCAATTCTTAAAAAATTTGGAGCATTTTTATAAATTAAAAACCAAAAAAATGATGTAAGAATATGCAGATCAAATATATCTCAATCACTAGGATGCACAATCACAGATATTTTGGACACCACTAACCGAGGAAATCAAAATTACCAAAATGAGAGAAATAATTTTCTTCGATCAACAAACTATCTAGTACTTTTTAAGTATCTAAAGTAGTTAAATAAAGACGATAAATGTCAATAAATTGACTCTTTTTCTGCCGTTTGACTGGAACTAGATCCAAGACTTCCATTATGAATACATGACTCAGAGAAAAAGAAACAAGTAATGAACAAATTCAATTATTAATGTGAAAACCTATAAAATTAATCTTATTTTTGGATTTCAAAGAACTAAGATATAGGTAATCTAAATAATTTCTTGTAGGCGTTTTAAAAGACTTTGTTGGGATTCGTCTTGGGGCTCACCATGGGGCAGGGCTCTGGAAAAATGCTCTGAGCAGTCTGGGGATTGATTATGTAAGATTTACGCCCTAAGCGCCCGATTGTACGCTCTAAGCACGCCTAGCACCCAACGCTCGGGGCTCGCCTAATAGATCTTAGACAAATTATGTGTTAAATTCTTTAGTTAACATTGTTGACCCTCATTATTCTTGAATAAACAAATAATACTTAATAGTTTTTTAATCCATAGAAATAAGAAAAATCAGAATAACTCTAATAACAAGTTGTAGTATCGCATATTTACTATTTCGTAATACTGTGAGGGTTATTATATAGTAATATTTCTCTTAAAAATACATAGAAAAATTTAACTTTTTTACTTATCATTGGTCTTCAAGTTTTTTTCTTATGCCTCAAAATTCATATTTTATTTCACTATGTGAAAGTATTTTTATTCTTGATGGAGTGATGTTTTTCTTGTAATACTAATAAGTTTTATTGATTATTTTGTTTCTGGGGGGTAAATTGTATAGTATGATTGTAATTTACTTTTAGAAATAATTATTTTATTATTAGAAAGTTAAGATATTAGATTATTTATACTTGTATAATAATGTTAGAAGTTTTATTTTCTATGTGTTTCCTTCATCATCTGTCACGATCCAAAGTATATCCTAGGCGTAACATAGCGTATAAAACCCCGAGAGGCCCTACACAAGCCCCTAGCATACATAAACAAGAAAATAAAAAAATCAAGAAAATTTTATAAGACAATTCATATCATAAAGAGTTTTCTAATAACGAAGCAGAAGTGTACATAGTCTCAAAAGCCATCTATTACATCAAGAGTGATCGGGACATAACCCGTACATCACAAACATGTCTAAAAAGTTAAGACAATAAGAAACAAAGATCAATCCTCAGAACATGAGGACTCACCTATCTTCAATATCTAGTAAGTGACTCATAGTCATTGAGATGGAAAACTAGAACGTCGGACCCTACATTTGAGAAACAATGTAGGCAAGAGTATGCCTTAGTTCAAAAATATACCAAGTATAATAGAAATGCATAGAGTTATAAGATCATGCTAAAAAGGACCTTTCCAAGACATGTTGTCACGACCCAGACTGTCATGATTGACACCCACACTAACCCTCCTGTGGGAGAACCATTAATACTAAGTAGCTAACCCAAGAACTAAACAACTAAATCAAAGACTAAGGCATTTAAAGATACGGAAGCAGGTTAAATGCAAGAATCAACAGAGTTCCCATAAACTCCAAAAGTCTAACAAACAAATGCGAAAATTATTCCTTAGAACCTGAAAGTCAATGTACGAAAACTCTAACAAGGAACAATGAGTCTAAAGAAAATGGGTATAACCCAATTTAACATACGAATATCTAAAGTACTAATCTAAGTCCGAATAAGATGGAGTGAGCAAAAGGAGAACTCATGGTAGCCTGGAAGAACTGGATCGCCCTTGAATTCGATCGATAACTGGTCTTTTAAATGAGGTATGTAAGTAGCCGCCTAAAGATGCCATGTACTCAACAAAGAAATAACAAGTGCAGTATCAGTAGAAAACCACAGTGTACTGGTAGGATCACACGACTATTCCAAAAGGTGAAACATGTACAAGTAGCCACAACATATTAAAATAGGCATATACCGAACATATACATTATCAGTCATCATTTTGAGGATCAATGCTAATTCCACATTCTCAAGAATACATCAATATGACAAGTCAATGATCTTCTCGTGGAACCCACACCCAAACAGTTAGTGTACCGGTATGTGGTACCCGATCCAAGTTAGTGTGTCGGGCGTGACACCGGATGCCATATATGCACCAAAACGTGGCACCCGATCCAAGTTATAGTGTTGGAATGTAACACCCAATCCATTCAGCAAGCCACAATCACAATCACAATGTACATTCTCATAATCATACAATCAAGTGTTGAGTCATGGCATACAATTATTAATTCATTCATACTCATTTACGATTAGTGTGATCAATAATGCAATATTCGCATACATACATGCATTAAAATGAAGTAATTACTAGCATATATCACACCAACACAAATCACAACAATCACCTACCTCGAACTAAGCTTGAACCCTCCTAAGAAACTTGATTCTTCAACTTCCGGATTCATTCCGCTTGCTCTAGGTCTACAAACAAACAATTTAATGCGGGGATCAATAATTTAAGTCTAATTTACCCGGATTATGACAAATCCAATAACCTAAGACACAAATTATGATCCTAAGGTGGAGCTAGGTGTAACACTCCATAATCTAGTAGGCTAAAAACAAGAGCTAACACTGAGAGTTAACGTCAAGAGTAAAGGTAAAGGGCAGAGGGAATTAAGTGAGGGCCATGGAAAGGGGGCCAAGGTTGCCCAAGATTTTGTCGAAAGCACTTCCCCCACCTCGAAGAAGGTCTTCACGACCCATGGTGGACACCACACCTCGTGCTGCCACCCATGGACGGCTAGGCAGTAGCTCCCCAAAATCTTCCAAAGAAATTACTCCTCTTCACGAGACACTTCACGGCTCGTGGTGAAGATCACAGCTCGTGGTGAAGATCACAGCTCGTGGGAAGTATCGTGGAAGAGAATTGGTGGAGTGTGAGTTGGAGAAAAGTTGATTAGCCACTGCCTTAAGGTCCACGAGAGGGACCACGACTCGTGGAGCCCGTCGTGAGATTGCCTTGAGCTTGTTAGCTAAAGGAACATAATGCCTAGCCACTGCCTTAAGTACACTAGTGGGACCACAACTCATTGTCATGACCATGGCTTATGGGGGCCCTCGTGGCACCTAGCAGGTCACTTAAGTTGAGGGTTAAATGGGTCTTTTCCAGTTTAAGTCCAATTAAAGTGAAGTCATTTTGGGTAAGTTTGGGGTCACTATATAAGTCATTTTTAAGTCAAATACACCTAAACTAAGTAATATTTTCACATCACCCAAATCAAATCCAAAAAGTTCATCTTTTCTCAAAATTTCTCTCTCTAGAACTCCAAGGAAGAAGAAGAAGAAAGTTGAAGCTAGGGCTTGAAGAAATCCCAAAAGGTCAATCAATTTCTTTGGAGAATCATAACTAAGGTATGTTAATCCTTCATCCATGGATAGTCTTGATCCATGGAGTCCCTCCAAACTCAATTTGAAAGAAAGTAATTTCCCCAAAAGCTATGGTTTTACTCCAAGTCATGAATTCCTTTTCTAAAATGATTTGATTGATTTAATTACTTGATATTACGATTGAGTTGATGATTTATTATAGTTTTATGATGAAATTTCCCAAGAGTCCATGAAATTCCCATATTCCCAATTTATGACATTATGATGTGGGTGAATTGTAGAAGAAGAGTATTATGAGATTATGCTTATAGTAATTGTAGTAATTGAATCATGTTATTATCCATGTCTAATGTAATTTTTCTAGATGTGTTGATTGAATGTGATCTATGGTCCTTGGAGGGAAAAGTATGAGAATTATGCATGATTCTGAGGTGTATGTATATGCTTTTAGAGCACTTTGAGAGTAAAGTGAATTTGATTATGATCTAGTTGTTGTGTTGTTGGATGATTATCCTCATGTACACTTTTATGTATGAATATGGTATGATGTGAAAGGTGTTCACACAATATGATGATTCTCGAGTTGAAAGGCTATTCTCACCTATTGAATCTATATGCTATAGTATGAGTTATGTTGGATTGAGTGTCAAGACATTCTTCCATGAATATGCACTTAAGTCATGACTAAATATGTAATCTATGGGAATTAGTGCTTAGCACCAAGTGGATATTGAATATGAGATCAAAGCTCCCCTGCTAGAAAGGGTAGGTTTCTAGAAAGTATCTCTTGAGATGGAAGATCCCCCGTTAGAAAGGGCGGGTTTCTAGTAGCAATCTCCTCATCCCATAATTATGTGCCCACATAGGTCTTAAGCTATGGATCCACCTAAACTAAGAATATGGTTCTACCTTAGGCAAGTAGGACAACCCCTTTTCGGTGTGGGGTAGACACTGGATTCCATGGTAAGCTCACATGGTGTATGTCGATTAAGGCTAATCTCCCTTTTATGATAGTATGAACAAGAATATGAATTATGAACTATGGTTACTCAAGAGGCTTTACTTAGTATGGGTAGGATTATGGGGTCTTATTCGTGCATTGCACAAGTATGCTTTGAGGGTACAAATAGTATGGTTATCTTATGATTTGATTATTTATGCAATAAATATGCTTATGACTTATGATTTTCCATTATCTTCACAATGATGCTTTAAACTAGTAAATGACATGCATTCAACTAAAATATCCCTTTTAGCATGTTTTCATGATTTTGTGCATGACTATAATAATTAGTGCATTTTTGTACTAACCCATATTTTTCCTACATTTTTCCCAAGGGTACGATACGGTTCATAAGGCGGTTATCATTTGGTTGAAATTTGGATCGACTATCCTCCTTGGTTGTGGTGAGTCCTCATGATTCGAGCATGGGAGATTCACTTTGAGTTTCATTTCTTGTACTTTCACTTTTGGACTATGTTGTATGGGCTATATGCCTTTTCATTTAAAATATTATAATAGATGGCTAATTGAGACAAATTTAGATTTCCTCTTTCCTTTATAAATATTTTTGAACTTAAATGCGTTGTTACTCTTAGTGTTCTTTTGCTTTATGTTATGATATGCTAAGTGTCTTACATGGTGCCTTTCGGGGTTCAATGTGCCATGTTATATCTAGGGGTACCCTTGGGTCATGACAAACTTGGTAATCAGAGCACTAGCTTTAGAATGATTCTAGAATGATGTCTTATACGCCACGTCTAGTAGAGTCTTGTTGATGAGTGTAAAGCGCACCACATTTATGAATGAGAGGCTATAACATGTTTAGGAAATTTTACTTGTTTCATTATTCTTGAGTCGTGCCTTAGAGTTTAACTCTATAAAAGTCCCTCTCCTAATCTTTCTCTTGTGTCTTCAGGAATTAATACACAAAGGGCTAACGCAAGAAGAATGGAGGGTTACAATGTGAATAAAGAAGCTCCTCCTCAAGCTAATAAAGCTCCGATTAATATTTCGGCTATGTCTGACATGGAGGTTAGGACGGCTTTTCAAATGTTGGCCCAAGTTATGATGACTCAAGCTCAAGCTTTGACTACTCAAGTTGAAGCGGTGACAGCTCAGGAAAATAGAGATATTGGAACTTATGTGAACCCTAATGTGAATTAGGCCGCTTCTAGAGTGAGGGATTTTGCAAAAATGAACCCTCCCGAATTTCATGGATCCAAAGTGGAAGACGATCCCCCAAAGGTTTGTTGACGAGGTTTATAAAGTGCTTGATATTATGGGAGTATCTCCATAAGAGAAGGCGGAGTTAGCCGCCTACTAATTGAAGGATGTGGCTCAAGTTTGGTATGAACAATGGAAGGGTGAGAGGTTAATATGAGCGGGTCCCATAGAGTGGGAGATGTTCAAATTGGCATTCCTTGATAGGTTCTTTCCCCTAGATTTGAGGGAATGAAATACGCAAGAGTTCATTAACCTTCATCAAGGAGGTATGAGTGTGAAATAGTATGCTCTTAAGTTCACCCAACTATCCAAGTATGCTTCAACCATTGTGGCGGACTCAAGGGCTAAGATGAATAAGTTTGTGATGGGAGTGTCCAACTTAGTAGAAGAAGAATGTTGTTCGGCAATGCTCATTGGTGATATGAATATCTCACGTCTTATGGTGCACGCCCAACAAATTGAGGAGTCAAAGCTCAAAAGAATGAATAGATAGGGGAAAAGAGCATGGACCGGTGATGGGAATTTCTCCAATGCTAGGTCCGATGGACAAGGTCGACAAAAGTTCAAACAAAGGTTTTCAAACCAAGGTTCCTCCAATGCTCCCCCAAGGGTCAATAAGGATAGGGTGTCTTACCCTAAACCTCAAGAAGGCAATGGGAGTGACTCTTATGTGAATAGGCTGGATTGTGCAAAATGTGGGAGGAAACATGATGGGTAGTGTCTAGCCGGAACAAGTGTTTGTTTTGGATATGGTAAGAGTGGCCATCAAATTAGGAATTGCCCAACACTTTCGGCAAAAGAGAAAGAAGGTAAACAAGCTCCTCCAAACGATTCAAACTCCAATGCCCAAAAGAAAAATTGGTTTTATTCTCTTCAATCCCGAGATGACCAAGAGAGCTCCCCGAATGTTAAAAGTCTTTTCTATTGATGTATATGCCTTGTTAGATCCCCGTGCCACTTTGTCCTTTGCGACACCTTTTATGGCCATGAAGTATTAAATACTCCCCGAAGTGTTAGTAGAACCTTTTTTCGATTTCTACCCCGATTGGTGACTTGATAGTGGCACAAATAGTCTATAGAATTTATCCCAATTCCTTGTCCCATACAATTACTTAGGTGGATTTGGTAGAGTTACACATGTTAGATTTTGATGTGATTTTGGGTATGGATTAGTATCATGCATGTTATGCCTCTATAGATTGGAGAACTCTGGCGGTTAAATTCCAATTTCCAAATAAGCCTATTTTATAGTGGAAGGGGGGAAATTCTATCCCTAGAGGTCAATTAGTTTCTTGTCTTAAAGCTAGGAAAATAATCTCCAAAGGGTGTATTTACCATCTTGTTAGGGTGATGGATGTTGAGTTCGAAACCCCTTCTCTGGAGTCGGTTCCGGTGGTGAATGAGTTTTCAGAAGTTTTTCCTGATGATTTACACGGTATTCGTCCCAACTAGGAAATAGATTTTGGCATTGATATTTTACCGGATATGCAACCTATCATTATTCCTCCTTATAGAATGGCTCCGGTGAAGTTGAAATAGTTGAAAGAGCAACTAAAGGATTTGTTAGAGAAGGGCTTTATTTGACCTGTATCACTCCATAGGGTGCTCCGGTGCTGTTTGTTAGAAACAAGGATGGGTCTCTTATAATGTGCATCGATTATCAACAATTAAATAAAGTGACCACCAACAATAAATATCCTCTTCCGAGAATTTATGATTTCTTTGACAAACTTCAAGGGGCTAGCTATTTTTTGAAGATTGATCTTCGTTCAGGTTATCACTAATTGTGAGTGAGAGGGGTTGATATTTCAAAGACGACCTTTAGGACCCGGTATGGTCACTTTGAATTTATGCTTATGTCATTTGGGTTGACAAATTTCCCAGTGGCATTTATGGATTTGATGAATAGGGTGCTTAGGCAATACTTAAACATGTTTGTGATTGTGTTTATTGATGATATCTTGATCTATTCAAGGAGTGAGAATTAACATGTGGACCATTTGAGAATTGTATTGCAGGTTCTTAAGGACCAATGACTTTTTGCAAAATTTAGCAAGTGTGAATTTTGGTTAAGGTCAGTAGCTTTCCTTGGTCATATTGTGTCAAGTGAGGGTATTGAGGTAGATTCGAAGAAGACGGATGCGGTCAAGAGTTGGCAAAGATCTCTAACTCCTTCCGACATTAGATGCTTCTTGGATTTGGCCGGTTACTATAGGTGGTTTTTTGAGGGGTTTTCCTCCATTGCTTTTCCGTTGATGACTTTGATACAAAAGAAAGCTAAGTTTAAGTGGTTGGAGGCTTATGAAAAAAGTTTCCAAGAGTTGAAACATAGACTTACATCCGCTCCAGTATTGACCTTACCGGAAGGCACGGATGGCTTTGTGGTATATTGTGACGCCTCTAGAGTGGGGTTGGGATGTGTCCTCATGCAAAATGGGAAAGTGATTGCATATGCTTCAAGGCAACTTAAAGTACATGAGAATAATTATCCTACCATATGATCTTGAATTGGCGGCGGTAGTATTTGCCTTGAAAATATGGAGACATTACTTGTATGGAGTCCATGTTGATGTTTTCACTGATCACAAGAGTCTTCAATATGTGTTTAGTCAAAAAGACTTGAATCTCCGACAAAAAAGGTGGTTAGAACTTTTGAAGGATTATGACATGAGTGTCCTTTACCACCTCGGTAAAGCTAATGTTATAGAGGTTGCACTTAGTAGATTGTACATGGGCAGTGTGACTCATGTAGAGGGTGAAAAGAAATAATTGGTTCGTGAGGTGCATAGAAGCCCGACTAGGTGTCCAACTAGTGGATTCAACCAAGGGTGGTGTAATGGTCCATAATGGTTCTGAATCTTCCTTTGTGATGGATGTGAAGTCTAAACAAGGCCTTGATCCTATATTAGTTGAGTTGAAAGAGTCGGTACTCATGAAGTTCGTTGAGGCTTTCTCCCAATGGAGAGATGGGGTGCTTAGGTACCACGGTCGGTTATGTGTTTCGGATGTTGATGGGCTGAGGGAACAAATTCTAGAGGAAGCTCATAGTTCTCGCTATTCTATTCATCCGGGAGACACCGAGATATACCATGATATACGGGAAGTCTATTGGTGGAATGGTATGAAGAGAGATATTGCGGGATTTGTAGCCAAATGTCCTAATTGTCAATAGGTTAAGGTTGAGCATCAAAGGCCGGGAGGCTTGTCCCAAAATATAAGTATTCCTGTTTGTAAGTGGGAAGATGTGAATATGAACTTTATTATGGGTTTGTCTTGCACTCGAAGGCAACATGATTCTATTTGAGCTATTAAAGATAGGATGACAAAATCAGCCCACTATATTCCCGTCAAGTTTTATCACTCGGTGAAACACTATGCCAAGTTGTATATAAGTGATATAGTGAAGTTGCATGGGGTCCCTTTATATAATATTTTGGACCAGGATACTCAATTTACTTCACTTTTTTGGAAGTCGTTCCAAAAAGGGCTTGGTACTAAAGTTAAGCTTAGCAAGGTTTTTCATCCCCAAACCGATGGGCAAGCGGAGCATACCATCCAAACATTGGAGGATATGTTAAGGGCATGTGTCATAGATTTCAAAGGTAATTGGGATGACCATTTGCCATTAATAGAGTTTGCCTACAATAATAGTTTTCATTCTAGTATCGGTATGTCTCCCTTTGAAGCCTTGTATGGTAGGAGATGTAGGTCTCTGGTAGGTTTGTTTGAGGTAGGTGAAATTGCTCTTCTTGGTCCCGAATAAGTTTATGAAGCTATTGAGAATGTTCGGCTCATTAGAGTGAGGTTGAGAACGGCACAAAGTAGACAAAAGTCTTATGCTGATGTGAGAAGAAGGGATCTAGAATTTGAAGTTAATGATTAGGTCTATTTAAAAATCTTAACCATGAAGTGTGTGATGAGATTTTGCAAGAAAGGGAAACTTAGTCCCCAGTATGTAGGCCCATATCAAATTTTGAAGCGTATTGGGAAGGTTGTCTATGAGTTGGATTTACCGAATGAGTTGGTTCCGGTTCATCCAGTATTTCATATTTCTATGCTTAAGACGTGTATTGGAGATCTGACATCCATTATTCCCTTAGAAGGGTTGGGAGTTGATAACAACCTTTCCTATGAAAAGGTTCTGGTAGAGATCCTAGACCGGCAAGTCAAGAGGTTGAGAAACAAGGAAATAGTTGTCGTGGAGGTTTTATGGAGAAATCACTTAGTTGAGGGTGCTACTTGGGAGGCCGAGGCTGGTATGAAGTCCCAATACCCGTATCTCTTTCCTTCCACTCCTATTCAAGCTTGAGGAAATTAGTTCCTCTTGAGTTTTAGTGTTTTGGTAGTCATGTGTGTTATGTGAGCTTTTCCATGATTTCCTTATGTTATGCATGTTCTTGATGAAATTCATGTTTAGTAAGAAAATGAATTTTCATGATTTATGTTCCTCATGTTGTTGTGCATTTAGGATGAGTTTCCTATTTGACTTCATGAGATGAGTTGATGAACATGTTTTAGTATGCTTTAGAGAGTAATTGAATATTGGCTCCATGATATTGTGTTGAGCATGATTTTAGTTGGAGAAGGTAGTTCCTCCTATTAATATGAGATATATTAAGTTTCATGCATAATGGGTTGTCGGATGTAGTTCCTACTTCCTTGTATTGCATTGACTATGTTTTAGATGGAGTTGAAGTTTCCACCTTTGAATTGAGCATTGTTTAGAGGTTTCATGCATGTTGGGATGCTAGTTTTAAGTCTTTAATTTTGTAAGGTGTCTAGATCATCATTTGAGGACGAATGTTCCCAAAGGGGAGATATTGTAACACTCTGAAAACTAGTAGCCTAAAAACTAGAGCTAAATGTGAGAGTTAACATCAAGAGTGAAGGGCAAGGGCCAAGGAAATTGGGTGAGGTCTATGGCAAGGGCCCAAGGCTGCCCAAGATTTTCGCCAAAGCATTGCCCCAACCTCCACGAAGGTCTTCATGACTTGTGGTGGCCACCACGCCTAGTGGTGCCACCTGTGGAGGGCTAGGCAATAGCTCCCCAAAATCTGCCAAAAACGTGCTCCTCTTCACGAGCCACTTCACGGCTCATGGTGAAGACCACGACTCATGGGAAGGTTCGTGGAATAGAGTTGGAGAAAAGTGGCTTAGCCACTGCCTCAAGGTCCTCAGACGGACCACTACTCATGGCCTTGACAACGACTCGTGGAGCCCCTCGTGAAATTGCCTTGGGCTTGTGAGCTAAAGGCACATAATGCCTAGCCACTGCCTCAAGTCCACGAGTGGGACCATGGCTCGTGGTCATAACCATGGCTCGTTGTCATGACCACGGCTCGTGGGGCCCCTTGTGGCACCTGGGCAGGTCACTTAAGTTGAGAGTTAAATGGGACTTTTCCGGTTTAAGTCCAATTAAAGTGAAGTCGTTTTGGGTATGTTTGAGGTCAACATATAAGTCATTTTAAGTCGAATACACCTAAATTAAGTCATATTTTCACAACACCCAAGTCAAATCCCAAAAGTTCATCTTCTCCCAAAATTTCCATCTCTAGAACTCCAAGGAAGAAGAAGAATAAAGTTGAAGCTAGGGCTTGAAGAAATCCCAAAAGGTCAATCAATTTCTTTGGAGAATCATAACTAAGGTATGATAGTCCTTCATCCATGGATAGTCTTCAACCATGGAGTCCCTCCAAACTCAATTTTGAAGATAGTAATATCACCAAAAGATAGGGTTTTACTCCAAGTCATGGATTCCTTTTCTAAAATGATACTATTGATTTAATTACTTGATATTTTGATTTAATTGATGATTTGTTATAGTTTTATGATGAAACCTCCCAAGAGTCCATGAAATTCCCATATTTCGAATTTATGACCTTGTGGTGTGGGTGAATTGTAGAAGAAGAGTATTTTGAGATTACGCTTATAGTAATTGTAGTAATTGAATCATGTTATTATCCATGTCTAATGTAGTAATTCTAGATGTGTTTATTGAATGCTCTCTATCGTCCTTGGAGGGCAAAGTATGAGAATTATGCATGATTATGAGGTTTATGTATATTCTTTTAGAACACTTTGAGAGTAAAGTGAATTTGATTATGATCTAGTTGTTGTGTTGTTGGATGATTATCCTCATGTACACATTTATGTATGAATATGGTATGATGTGAAAGGTGTACACACAATATGAGGATTCTTAGGTTGAAGGCTATTCTCACCAATTGAATCTATGAACTATAGTATGAATTATGTTAGATTGAGTGTCAAGACATTCTTCCATGAATATGCACTTAATTCAAGACTTAATATGTATTCTATAGGAATTAATGCATAGCACCGAGTGGATATTGAATATTAGATCGAAGCTCCTCCAATAGAAAGGGTAGGTTTGTAGAAAGTATCTCTTGAGATGGAAGCTCCCCCGTTAGAAAGGGCGGGTTTCTAGTAACAATCTCCTTATCTCATAACTAAGTGCCGACATAGGTCTTAAGCTAGAGGATCCACCTAAGCTAAGAGTATGGTTCTACCTTAGGCAAGAAGCAAAACCACTTTTCGGTGTGGGGTAGACACTGGATTTCATGGTAAGCTCACATGGTCTATGTCGGTTAAGGCTAATCTCCCTTTTATGCTAGTATGGACAAGAATATGAATTATGAACTATGGTTACTCAGGAGGCTTTACTTAGTATGGGTAGAATTATGAGATCTTATTCGTGCATTGCACAAGTATGCTTTGAGGGTACAAATGTTATGGTTCTCTTATGATATGATGATTTACGCAATAAATATGCTTATGACTTATGCTTTTCCATTATCTTTACAATGATGCTTTAAACTAGTAAATGACATGCATTCAAATAAAATTTCCCTTTTAGCATGTTTTCATGATTTTGTGCATGACTATCATAGCTAGTGCATTTTTATACTAACCCATATTTTCCTACATTTTCCCCAAATGTAGGGTCCAATTCTTATCACGGTTATCATTTGGTTCAAGCTTGGATTAGACTATTCTCCTTGCTTGTGGTGAGTCCTCATGATTCGAGGACGGGAGATTCACTTTGTGTTTCATTTCTTGTACATTAACTTTAGGACTATGTTGTATGGGCTATGTTATTTTTTCATTTGAACTATTGTAATAGATGGCTAATTGAGACAAGTCTAGACTTCCGTTGTCCTTTATAAATATTTTTGGACTTAAATGCGTTTTTACTCGTATTGTTCTATTGCTTTATGTTATAATATGCTAAGTGGCATACATGGTGCCTTTCAGGGTTCCATGTTCCATGTTACATCTAGGGGGTACCCTTGGGTCATGATACTAGGGCTTTTTCCCACCTTCCAAACAGTACCAAAACCCTCCCCAACAATAATTACCCATGAATTTACATTTTATGGATCGAAAAATAGATTCGGGGAGTCAAACCCTTACATTTAGCCTCAAGAATGGTGAAAAACTATTAAGAACTGTCCATGGTTCATCTCCTAACTCTTAAGAACGAAGTTTGTAGAATAATGACATATTTGGGGTTTATGTCCGACTTAATTTGCGACTGGCCCGCTATGACGGCCCCCATCCTGCCACAACGCCCCTGCCCTGGCGGGAATAATTCTGCCCTAGGAGCTTGCACGGAAACAAAGAGCTAATTTAAAACCCCTATTTCACAACACACCTTCATCCAATGACACTTAGAAACTACCCTTTCACGCTAAGATCAGTTTCAGGAGTTCTACTCGCCCTAATTCGATTCCGATAAGTCGTACGGTTTCCTTAATGTCTTAGCTATCTACTCATGCGATAAAATTCATTATTAGATAACTCATATGTTATCAGTTTTCCCTACACCTCACTGACTCCGATTTCATCCAAATTTGGACTACGCTAGGAAATTTTAAGTTACTAGGAAAAAGTTTTTCAGACCAAATCTTTTTCTCGATGGATTTTCTATGACGACGGGAACAGGTCGTTACAATAGATATCAATTTACCCATCACTCATCCCCGAGTGACCACTTAGGAAAAATGGTCTAAATTAAGGGTTGAGTAGTACCTGAATCAATGAACAACTGGGCATACTTGTCTTGCATGTCCTTCTCGTTTCCTAAGTAGATTCTTCAACTGGACGATGCTTCCATTGAAATTTTATGGACTTAATCTCTTTGGTCCTCCGCTTCCGGACATCATGATCAAGAATTGCCATCGATTCCTCCTCATATTGGAGGTCTTTGTCTAACAACACTGAGTCCCACTTAATGATGTAATCTCCGTCACCATGATATATCTTCAACGTGGACACATGAAATACCAAATGAACTCCTGAAAGGTTAGGAGGTAAAGCCAATCTATACGCTACCGGCCCTACATAGTCAAGAATTTCAAATGGTTCAATGTATCGAGGACTAAGCTTGCTCTTCTTGCAAAATCACATCACCCCTTTCATGGGTGAAACCTTAAGAAGAACTTTCTCACCAGTCTGAAATATCATATCTCTTACCTTATGGTCTGATACCAACTTTGTCACGACCCAGACCGTAGATCAATCTTAGAGACAACTGACGCACCTTGCAATTGGTCGAAAAAATTATCTATTCGGGGTAATGGGTACTTGTTTCAAATGGTGACCCTATTCAATTGTCGGCAATCTATGCACATCATCATACTACCATCCGTTTTGTTAACAAACAAGACAGGAGCACCCCATGGTGAAGCACTAGGACGGATAAAACCTTTATCAAGAAGTTCTTGGATTTGAGCCTTAAGCTCTCTCAATTCTACTTGGGCCATGCGATATGGAGGGATAGAAATGGGGCGGGTACCAAGTTCCAAATCAATGTAGATATTTATATCTCTATCCGGAGGCATACCAGGCAAATAAGTAAGAAACACTTCTCTAAATTCTGACACCACAAGAATAGACTCAATAGAGGGAGACTCAACCACCACATCTCGAATATGAGCCAAGTAAGCCAAACAACCCTGCCACACCAGTTTCCTAGACCGAATAAAGGATATGATCTTAGCTTGCTTAGGTTTGTACACCCCTTCCCACTATAATTTTTCCCTTCCTGGAATTTCTAGAGTCACAGACTTAGTATTACAATTTAACACAACATAACAAGGGGACAACCAAGTCATTCCTAAGATTATATCAAAGTCAGTCATATCCAAAATAACCAAAGTAGCCCAAGTCTGAAAACCCATAAACAAGATAGGACAAGCACGATAAACATGGGTGACTATGACAGACTCTCCAAGTGGGGTAGAAACATGGATAAAGGAATCAAGTACATACAAATCATATCAAATCTTAAGGCAAACTAAATGGACTCATAAGAATAATTAGAACCAGGATCAAATAACACATTACCTATCCGGTCACAAAAAATAATAGTACCTGTGAGCACTGCATCAGACACCTCCGCCTCCATTTCGGTCTTGCCCGAAAAGGCATAACAGTGAGCCCTATCATTATAACGGGGGACTTTCCTACCTGGTTGCACTGTAACTCTGCTTGCGTTACCATTTTCCCGACCTCCACCACCTTGCTGATTTCCTCCTCGCCTACCTTATGGACGCTCTCGACCATTATTACTATTTCCCATGGGTACCACTGCTCTAGTATGTTGATGTGCGGAATCCAACATGCAAGGATGGGGACAATCTCTCCTCATATAGCAAGGTTCTCCATAATTATAACAAGTGCAATTAAGGATGGCCTGCTGCCCGTCGAAGGTGCGACTCCCTGACTACCCTGAATCAAATTTTGAGGTGGAGTTCCCAAGTAATTACCTGTAGAAGCAGACATAATAGACTGAATTGGCCAGGCTGCAAGTGTCGGCCTCCCTGAACCTCTGGAGCAAGAACCCTAAAAGTTACCTGTAATCTTAACTTTCTTAGACAATGCCTTAGTCTGACCGTCTCTCCTCACCCCCTCCACTTTCTTCACAAAATTTGTTACCTCATTGAAGCTTTTTCCTGCGGAGGTCACATGAATAGACAATACCCTCAACTCATAATTTAGTCCCTTAACAAATAGGTGGATCCTCTCTTCCTCAGTAGTCTCCAATTGTGTAGCATATATAGACAAAGCATGGAACTTAGCCTCATAAGCAGCCACAAACATACCACCTTGCTCCAAAGCCATGGAGTCATCCTTCTTATGATCTCTCAAAGTCTAAGGCACATAATTCTCCAAGAAGAGAGCATGAAACTGGTCCAAGTGAGTTGGGGTAATGCTGAAGATCTGCACTCCACATAAGCTATCCATCAATACTTAGCCTCCCCTTGAAGTTCAAAGGTCACAAACTCTAATCCACGCTAAAGGATAATTTCCAACTAATGAAGCCTCTCATAACAATCTAGAATGAACTCCTAGGCATCCTCACTCTCAGAACTATAGAACTCAGGTGGTTTTTATTTCAAGAACTTAGTAAACATCTCATGTTCATTACCAGTCATAACTGGACCCAACAAAGGATGGAAGAAAGCATCATTACCTACAGTTCCACCCACTTTGGGGACAGTGATAGAAATAGTGGGATTGGCAGGAGCTTGAGTTGCTTGAATTGAGGGAGCACTCCAGGACCAACCAATCCTTTCGGAAACGACAAAATTTGTTGAGCTAACACTGGGTCTAAGGGAGGAATACATGTAGTCTTAGCCTGCAATTCTTCCTCTTGTAAAACATTCTCCTCATCCTCAACCTCAATATTCTCCTCTATCTCTTCATAATGCACATGAGGATTCTCATTTGTGGGAGCATTCGCAACCGTAGCTCCATCCTTAGTAGGTGCTACCCTTTCTCGGCCTCTGTCCCTTGCTCTTTCTCTACCACTGCCTTGACCGCGATCTCTTGTAAAAAATTCCTCAGCTAACGTATTGACGGGAGCTATGGGCTTGATGTCGTTGAACCAAGTGTTAACCATTTGCAGACATAAGACTGAAGGAGATTGTATACCAATTTGGATCACCAGATACCAATTGAAACCAAGTTATAGCACGAAAGTAGAGAGATTTCCTAAAGTCCTATAGCCTCTCGAAGAAAAGTACAGACGTCTCTGTACCATTCTGTAAGACTCCACTAGACTCATTTTGGTACATCAAGATTAACGAACCTAGGGCTCTCATACCAATTTTTCCATGACCCTGACCGTCGTGATTGGCACCCACACTAACCCTCCGGTGGGAGAACCATTAATAATAATTAGCTAACCCAAGAACAAAACAACTAAATCAAAGACTGAGCCATTGAAAGATAACAAAGTATGTTTAAATGCAAGAATCAATAGAGTTCCCATAAACTCCAAAAGTCTAACAAACAAATGCGGGAATTATTCCCTAGAACCTGAAAGTCAATGTAGCAAAACTCTAACAAGGAACCACAAGTCTAAAGTGTAACGACTCGGAAAAATGATAGGTTAAGCAAGAGCCTATGACTTTGTGTTGACTTTATAATGAGGTTCTATGAGGGCTTTTTATGTAATTTTGTTTTAATTGTGTTACATCCGACAATTTAAAATGAATATGAAGAAGCTTGAAATTGGAAGTAG
>JAJOOS010023284.1:0-10208 GCA_029582725.1 Solanum chiquidenum
AATTATTATTAAATTTAATTTATAATATAATTGAATATCTATATTTTTGTAGATGGATCATCGTTTGTGGATGTATAATATGCATTATGAAACTGGTGCTGGTTTGAAACCTGAGTTTATTGACGGTGTTAGAGATTTTATTGAACATATAATGACACTTGACGTTTTCAAGAATAATGGATTGGTTAGGTGTCCTTGTAGTGCATGTAAGTGCTTAAATTTTGTTAAACCAGATACAATTATGGTTCATTTGTACCATAATGGATTTAAGCCTAGATATTTTGTATGGATTGATCATGGAGAAAGAGATGGATTGGATGGTATGTTTTATAATTCGATGCATGTGGATGAATATAATATGGTTGCACCATATGGTCAAATTAGGATTGAACATGATAGGGTTCATGAAATGATCAATGATGCTTTCAGGGTTCAAGGTGGGATGGAACCAGAACAATATTTTGATGAAGCTCCTAATGAAGAAGCAATACGCTTCTATGATCAATTAGAAGAGTCTAGTCGTCCACTATGTGAAGGGAGTCCGCTCTGCCTTGTCAATTGCGGTTAGATTAATGAATATTAAATCAGATTGGAATGTTCCTAATGTGGTTATGGACTCAATGGCTGATCTTTTGGGTGAACTAGTTAATCCGAAGTTTAACATACCTAAGAATTTCTATCAGACAAAGTGTTTGGTTTCCAAGTTAGGATTGACGTATGATAGAATTCATTGTTGTGTTAATGGCTGCATGTTGTTTTACAAGACTGATAGTGAATTAGAAAATTGTAAGTTTTGTGGACATGCTCGTTATAAGAGGACTCTAGCTGGAAAGATTGTCCCAGTTAAGGCGATGCATTATCTACCTCTCATTCCTAGGTTAAAGAGGTTGTATGCGTCGATGAGGTTTGCCCCACATATGAGATGACATCGTGAATATAGAAGGCCGCCAGGTGTCTTGTCTCATCCATCTAATGGTGAAGTATGGAATCATTTTGATAATGTATATCCTGATTTTGCTAGTGAACCAAGGAATGTTAGAGTGGAGTTGTGTGCAGATGACTTCACACCATTCTCTAATGCTGCTTCGCCTTATTCATGCTGCTTACTCCGTATAATCTTTCTCCTGAAATGTGCATGACCAGTCCCTACATCTTTCTAGGTTGTGTTATTCCAGGTCCCCGTAATCCAAAAAGTTTGATTGATGTCTATCTACAACCATTGATAGATGAGCTTAAACAATTGTGGTTTGAAGGCGTTTTGACTTGTGATATATCAACTAAGCAAAATTTCGTTATGCGTGCTTCTTTAATGTGGACTATTAATGATTTTCCTGCATACGGGATGTTGTCTGGTTGGATGACAGCTGGAAAGCTAGCTTGTCCGTATTGCATGGAAAATAGAAAGGCATTCACTTTAAAGCATGACAGAAAAAAAATACATGGTTTGATTGTCATCGCCAGTTCTTGCCAATGGACCATGAGTTTAGAAAGATGAAAAATGCATTTAGGAAAAATAAGGTTGAAAGTGACCCCCCACCTCCATTACTCACAGGGCATTAAATTTGGGAGAAAGTTTCTCAATTACCTAAAGTTACAGAAACTTCACCTTCTAGACTTCCTGGATATGGTGTTGAACATAAAATTGGACCAAACAAAGCATATTTTGGAAGTTGCCGTATTGGAAGGACAATTTGCTATGACATAATCTTGATGTGATGCACATTGAAAAAAATTATTTTGACAATTTGTTTAACACAATGATGGATGTTAAGGGTAAGACAAAAGACAATCCAAAAGCTAGAATGGACATAAAGGAATATTGTAAGAGAAAAGAGTTATGGCTGCAGAAATTACAGAATGGTAAAATAGTTAAGCCCAAGCCAGCTTTTCATTCACATTGGATGAGAAACGTGAAATTATTGAGTGGGTTAAAAATTTGAGGATGGTGGAGGGCTATGCTTCAAATTTAGGAAAGCGGGCAGATATGAATGAAGGAAAATTGATAGGTATGAAAATCATGATTGTCACGTGTTCATGGAAACTTTAATTCCTATCACTTTTAGCCATCTACCCGAAAGGATATGGAAACCAGAGAGGTAAGTCTTTTTTTTTAAAGATTTGTGTTCTGGAAAGTTGTTGGAGAGTAGTTTAGACAGGATGGAGGAAAATATTCTTGTTACTACTACTAAGTTAGAGAAGATATTTCCATGTGGTTTCTTTGATGTGATGGAGCATCTTCCAATTCACTTTGTACAAGAGGCTCGCCTCAGAGGTCCGGTTCAAACAAGATGGATGTATCCATTTGAAATATTCACTAAGTTATATATATTCACCAAGTCTTTTATTAACACACACACACACACACACACACACACACACACACACACATATATATATATACATATATACATGCAGAAAAATTGACAGTTCCAAGCAAACGATTAAGCAAAGGGGAAGGATCGAAGGATCAGTTGTTCAAGGTCATATTGGGAGAGAAACTGGTGATTTTTATTCTTATTACTTTGGTGATGATGTGTCATGTAGGAGAAACAGGCCCAATTGCAATGATGAAGGCTATATTGATCCCTTATTTCCACCGATATCAATTTTTAATCAAAATGGTTGAGGATCTAAAAAGTGTGGAAAGCGAGGCTTCACTATTATGGAAATGCAATCAGTTGTGACACATATTTTGCTTAATTGTCCAGAGATTCAACCATATGTCAAGTAAGTGTTAAAAATATGTTATCAAATTACACACTAATAAGTGTTCATTAACTAACAAAATACTTGAATGTAAAATGATCAGCTTGTTCGTAAACACATTGGGTAATGAAGCCATCTACACAGAATATTCCAAATGGCTGAGGAACCAAGTAAGTGTGCAATCACTAAGTATTTAATAATATATTCATGTTATACTAAATTATATTACTTGAAATAACAATGACGTAGATTTACGATGAGTATTCAAGTGTCCAACATTTGCAATTAGTGAAAGAAGTAGCACTTAGACCTGAATCTCATGTACTAACAATGAATACGTATTGTGTCAATGGTTTTAAGTTTCAAACTGAAGAAGTTTCTAGGAACAAGAAAACAAATAATAGCGGTGTCTACATACAAGGTGATATTGATGGTACTGGCCAAACTATTGAATATTATGGTGTCATTCATGAGATTATTGAAGTGAGGTATTCAGGTTGGCCTAAGAAGAAGATTGTATTGTTTTGGTGTGAGTGGTTTGACACATCACATAGAAGCACAAAGGTGGACCATCAACATAATATAATTGAAGTTAAGCACACCAGGAAATACAAAAGTTATGATCCTTTTATCATTGAACAAAATGCTAAACAAGTGTATTACACTCCATATCCATTGCGTAGACACAAAGCTGATTGGTGGGTTGTTATAAAAAATAAGTCTGTGGGAAGAATTGAAATTGACAATGTCTTAGATGTGGCGTATCAAAATGATTGGAAACCACACTACAACACCTCAACACATATTAAAAGAAGTATTTGATGATGAGATACTGAATGTTGAGGAAGAAATATCCGAGAATGAGGAAAATGAATCATTTGATGACGAAGAATGGGACGATAATGAAAATGAAACAACTGAGGAGGAAGAATGGGAGAATGATGGAATTGAAACAACCGAGGAGGAATAGTGTAGAATGAAAGCTAGCTAGTATATATGTAAGTTAGTGTATTTTGCTAATTTTATTTAATTTATGATTTTTATATATATATTATACATGTAAATTTGCATACAGATGTCATCAGGCGGTGACGGTGATAGACATCACGAGCATCTTGGAGTTAGCCAGACTAAACAGGCTAAAAAGAAGAAGTCTAGGAGACCCATAGACCCTGAGGATATTGCAGGATCTATTTCTTCTGCACCAGAGCGCATCAACCATGATACTCATATATTTGCTATTTCGTTTGGTACGGCGGATCCTCGACAATATTATCCTAATTACCGTCGACCAGTCGGTGCTTCCTCTACTTCACAGGCATTGCCTCCACGATGCTATGAAGACCTACCTTTATTGGCTATTCGTCGAGCATGACCCTTATCGGCAGGTACTCCATCGCCCACATGTACATCTCCTTAGTTATCTGTCATGAGGATTGGAGATTCTAGTAGCAAGCAGTCAGATGCTATGGCCGGTACGCCTCCATTGAATCAGCATTTTGTGCATCCTGATGCATCACCTTCATCTACAGCTAGACCTAGTGCTACACCAGATGATGAGATGCCTGTTCTAGCTCCTGGCCAGAAGGACATACTTGGTAGAGTCATGATTGAGCCGGATGGATCATTGTAAATTTGTTTTGTTATCTATTTGTTAGTTTATTTTATTTATTTTTTTATACTTTAATATATTATTCATGAACTAACATATTTATTATGTATTTTGCAGGTGGCATCCTGCAAAGAATGCTGCCCGGGCTTTAAAAGACTATGTTAGAAGACTTTATACACAGTCTTATCACTCTTGGAGCGAGATTCCAAACAGTATACGCCAGACGATGTTTAATGAATTCAAGGTATATATTTTTTAGTTAAGTTTAGTATACTTTACTTTTTTTTACTAACGATCTAATTAACGCTATTCAATTTTTTTCAGACTATGTGTACTCGGGAACCGAGGTTAAATTTGGTCATTACGACCACATTTGAGAAAAGGACATCCGCCAGACTGTCTAGCTGGCTAAAGAAAGTTCGGGATAGTGATGAACGTCTGGATTGGATGTTTCCTCATGTTTTTGATGAATTACATCTGTATTGGAACACATATAAGTTTAAAGCAATGTCAGAACAAGCCAAAAAGGCAAGAGACAGTCTTAAGGGTGGCTCGTTGCACACCGGAGGTGCAAAGACCGTTGGAACAATTGCAAGAGAGATGGTAAGTTCTGGTTCAAATTTTTAAATAAATAATTAGTTGATTCATATATATCGTTATAAATTTCAGTTTTTATTTATAGAAAAAAGATTTGGGGCGCACTCCCCTTGAACCGGAGGTTTTCAAGAAGACTCATGTCAGGAAGAAAGAAAATGAGTCGGATCCGGATGTGTGGGTGGAGGAAAGGGTCGAACGAACTTTTGTAAGTTATTTAATATGAATAATATATATTAATAGTGAATATATTTATGATATGTATATATATTGATGTCAATTTTTATATTTAATAAGCATAATGAGTTTCATTAGTACGTCGCTAAGAATCTAGATAGTTCGGTCGAAATGACACCTGAACTGTCCACCCAAATTTGAAAAGAAAAAGTGGTAAGGGGACACACAAGGGTAGATGCTATGACCTAGGCTCTAGAAATGATGTAAGACGATTCCAGTTAGGCTTAGAAGGTATAGATCATCATATCAAGCCGAGACACTTGACGGTGTTCAGATTGCTGCTATATCGGCTCAAATAGCACAACTTACATCGTCACTGGCAGAGTCGAAGCGGAGAAGAGTAGCTGAACAACAAAGCATGAGTGAGACCGTTCATCAAATCAAAGAACAAGTGATGAACCTTGCTCGTTGACCTACTACTTCGGTTCCCGAGGACACCAACGACGACAGTACTGATGAGGATGATTATGTAGATCCCACTCCCTAGTTTAGATCTCTTTTAATTTATGAACTTTTTGAAATTTTGAAACGAATTTTGAAAGACTTTATAAGTCTTTAAATTGTGATTTAGATACTTTTGAATGTTATTTTAAGTTTGTTGTTTTATGTTTTATGCAGCTTGTTTATAATGTTGTGTGTTTGATTGGGTTGAATAGTGTATAATTAAATTGAATTGCATTTGCAGGTGGACAGCAGAAACTGAAGTTGCAGAAAAACGACGGACAGCGTGGTTTTGTCCGTCGCTTTTTTGGATTCTCTTTTTAAAACCCAGAAAAGCGACGGACATTGTCCTTTAGTCCGTCACTTTTCTGGATTTTCCAAATAAATAATATCCAGAAAAGCGACGGACAACGGACAGGGTCTTTTTGTCCGTCGCTTTTCTGGGATTTTCAAAAATAAAATTTCCAGAAAAGCAACGAACTGCGTCGCCTTTTGGAAACTAAAAAAAATGAAAATTAAAATAAAGCGACGGAGTCTAGTACTTTTGTTAAAAAAAATAGTCAAAAAGCGACGCAATCCATCGCTTTTTAGCGACGTTGTCTGTCGCTTTTAGAAAAGCGTCGAGACAAAAAGCGACGGAAGTGACTGCGTCGCTTTTTTGTCGATTTTGACTAAAAAAGCGACGCAGTCTGTGCTTTTGGCCGTTCTTTTTTGGCAGTTTTGTAGTAGTGAAAAAAACATAGAACTCCTAGTTAAGTATGGAGAAAATTCCTTTCTTTGTTTTTTGGGAAAAAGAATAAATATAACTCCGAACTATCGTAAATGGTATGCAGATACCCTCACTCATACTTTTGAGACATTGGTGCCCCTGCAGTCCAAAAACTAGAGCATAAATGCCCTTCACTCTAACAGAAGACTAAATAGGGATACGTGACGCAATCTCATCCATCGATTCGATATTTAATAATTGTCGGATCGATGGATAAGATTATGACACGTGTAGGTCCATTAGTATAAATGGTATATATGTTCTAGTTTTTGGACGGCAGGGGCACCAATGTTTCAAAAGTATAACAGAGGGTATCTGCATACCATTTACGATAGTTCGGGGGTATATTTATCCTTTTTCCCTTATTTTTTTTAAGGAAGAACTTATACTACTTGCTTGCTTATTTATTTTTAAATAATATATATTAATTTATATTAAATTCAATATTCAATAGTTAATAATTCATGTAACATAATCTCTGCATAACTAAATAATACATGCATAACTAACACATGCATAACTATACTCGCATATTAAATCCTGCATAAATAATACATGCATAACTACACTTTGCATAACTAAATCATGCATAACTAATACCTACATAATTAAATCATGCATAACTAATACCTACATAACTAAACTCTGCATAACTAATACATGCACAACTCTATCAGTAACCAAACAACCTCTAAGCGGAGAAGAGACATACCTTTTCGGAGCAGAGAATAGGAAACCGAGAGCTTCTCCACCACAATTTCATGCTTAACTTCATCGGAAAAGGAAATAATATGAACAATATTTTTTGACTGTAGCCTATGGTTTCCGAAATTTCAGGGACTCGGAGGGCTTTTGTTTTCTCGAGTGAAAATCACTTTAGATGAATATTTTTGTATATTTTTTCAACGGTCCAAATTTCTCCCCATTAACAGTAAAGGCGAGGGGTATATGTAGAATTTTTTTTTGGGCAGAATGGGGGGATCAGTTAAAGATTAGGGGTCAATTGAAATATGGATTTTGAAATTCCTCTCAAGGACAAGAATATGCTAAAAACGATTCCCAATTTCAATAAATTGGAATGGATTAGATCAAGGTGAACAACTTGATTTGATCCAACATCCTCGAACTTCTGCGTGGCACAATCTCTCGCGGGCAAGGGGCAAATCCATAGGTGTACGTTGTGAATTGCGTATTGTTGTCGGAGTCGCCAGAGGAAGACAACAAAGCTTACTGTTGGGTTGTATGCATCTGGTCGCATATATCACTGTGTAGATGACATGAACGTTCTGTGTATCATATGATTCTTTATATTTTGATGTTATTGTTGTATTGTTAAGAAAATTGTGGGCTGGATCAATGGTGTATGGGAATTGGATGAATTTGGCTCAAAACTGGTATTAAAATTGGATGAAAATAGATTAAGCTTTGGAGTAGAAATTGGCTAGTTTTGTAAATAGAAAATAGTCATATGGATTTCAATTATAGCCAAGTGGAGTTAAGAATGTAGCTAATTTAAATTTAATTAGCAATTCAACTAGAAATTAAATTAGATGAATTAATAAATTAATTAGCGAGCTTCTCAATTTTAACAAAATAAAATAGTTAAGTTAATTATAAACTAATTAACTAAAAATATAAGTTATTGATTAACTAAACTAATTAACAAAACATTTAAGTACGAATAAAATCCTTTGAAAATGATTTTTGAATGTATTATTTATACACATTATTATATAAAACATATTTATTATTTAAAAATTATAGAAAAGTGTCAAAACTATTTAAAAATAACTAAAAAGATGAAATATTAAATTTTATAAAAACATATTATCTCAAGTCTTTTGAAATTAAAAGGCTATATGATTAACCTATGTTATGAACGGTCAAAATTGGGTGTCAACAGCCGTCCCTTGTTTGGCTTGGATCGATGACAGAGATTTGAGGCAAATGAAATTGGAGTATATAATTTTTACCACATCCTCATCCTTTAGGAAAGAGATTTTGGCATGGAATTTGGAAAGTTATGGTCGGACCTCGGTATTAGGTTTCCTACATATCTCACACTATATGAAAATTCAGGCCACTTGTAGTTTGATACGCTTGATTTGATGCACGATTATTAAAGAATTCAAAAGATATTCCGATATAAAATTATGAAAGAAATGAGATGCTCGGAAATAAGATTTAAAAAAGAATATCAGAATATAATCGTGTCTGCAACATTGAACCCACCTGACGTACCCCTCAACTCGGGAGATCAGGTTGTTTGTAGTTAGACTCGATCGATTGAAAATGAAATCTATTTTAATAAGATAACCTTCGGTTTTGAAAGAGTGGCAAATAAGTTGAGTTATGAAAAAAAGGCTTGCAATCTCTTAACTATGAATGTTGGGACATTCACACCCATAAATAAGAACTTACATGGCCATAATTTCTAAAGCTCTTGGTGCATTGTCACTTAGATTAGAAAGTTGTCTATGATGTGAGTCAAATTTTTTTGGATGCGAAATTGAAATTGCTAAAATCCAAAGAAATACCCACATGCCTTCTCATAGGGGTGTTATTTGATTGTGGTGGAAGTCGCTTCTCAGCTTGCGTCGAAAGAGTTTGACAATCATTTGACCAGAAGTTTAAAAAGCTTAATGAAGCTTTATGCGTCAGCTGTCTCAAGGGTTATCTTGTCCGAGTTGTGAGGTCAGTTGCTTCCTTTAACTCTCTGAATAATTAGGTATAGAGCTAAAACAAGTTCTTGCTATTCCTTCTTTGGATTGGAACTTGGCTTATATATTGTTGTCTTATGCTCTCATGAGCTTGTCCACAAAGTATATGTAGTTTGTTTAGCGAAGTTTGCATGATTAGCTGATGTACATGTTATCAGTCTTGCCATTCCTTCCACAATGGTTGTTTGTTCCAATTTTTTGGTAGTAGAAAGTAGTGTGAAAAGCATTCTATATTGCAATCCATTTTTTTTTGCTTTGGGATGATACTTTCTGCTATTAAGCATATCTTGTCCTGTGACAGCAAACTAATTCTATCAGCATCCACTAGTTGGGTTAATACAAGTCGTTTTGTAATTTAAATCCACATCAAATATCTTTTTTCATTTCCATGTGGAGTTTATTTCTTATTCACAAGTTTTATCTTTGTCCATTACAATATGTATAGGTCCCACAAGGAGAAACACTCTTCGTATGCACCAGACAAAGGAGTACAATACGACGGGGTCTACAGGATTGAAAAGTGTTGGCGAAAACCTGGAAAACAAGTTGAACTCTTTGTGAAAAGTTTCATGCATCTGTATCTTTAACTTATTTTTGTCACTTAGTTACATTACATTGACTTTTGTGCAGGGATTCAAAGTTTGTCGATACCTTTTTGTGTGCTGTGATAATGATCCTGCACCATGGACCAAGTCTCTTATTGTCATTTTTACTTTGTTATAATGTCATCCCCTTCTATTTGGGCTTTAATCATGTTCTTGTTCACCTTGTTGTATTTATTGGTAGTGATGAACATGGGGACCGTCCTAGGGCCTTGCCTGCCATCAAAGAACTGAAAGGTGCCACAGATATGACTGAGAGAAAAGGAGCTCCGGCCTGGGATTATGATGTGAGAAGCTAGATATTTGTCTGATGATATTTAGAATCTCCAGTTGATTCTTTCCTTTTTGTAATGTAGCACATTAAAAGGATGCTGACTATCTGATTATTCATAACTTTTTGCCAATCTAATTGGTGACTTAACCTTTTTTCTGAAAATGCAGTGAAATGTTTTTTTATAAACTTATTCATATGCAAAGCATACAGTTACACGAATGCTGGTATTGTTTGTAATAGTTGTTTCTGTTTT
>JAJOOS010023285.1:0-14957 GCA_029582725.1 Solanum chiquidenum
AAACTTTTAAAGGGTGAAATTTAAACTTTTATAGTTTTAAAGTTTGAATTTAAATTTTCAAACTTTTAAAGTGTGAAATTTAAACTTTTATAGTTTTATAGTTTTAAAGTTTGAATTTAAATTTTCAAACTTTTAAAGTGTGAAGTTAAACTTTTGTACTTTTAAAGTTTGAAAGTTTGTATTTAAAACTTTAAAAGTATAAATTTTTAACTTTAAAATTATAAATTTTTTAATATTATTTGAGTAATGTTCCTAATTTTTTAATTTTAATATTATTTTTTTAAATATAGCCGTTGGTACCCGGTTTTCGGTCCGGTCCGGTCCAATATCGGTCCGAGACGGGTGTACATATTTTTTTTCAGAATTACCGGTTCCGGTCCGTCCCGGTTCTGGTACGGTTCCGGCCCGTGGTGCCCAGTTCCGTTCCGTCCTGGTCATGTAGTCCCGATTCCGGTTCCGTTGCCATGCTTAATCAGAGGTATCCACTTCAGCAGTGGTCCCCAAAATAGAAGCAAAAAATTGCCTCAGCTGAAACCATACGCTTTTTTCTTTCGTCCGGTGTTCAGAGTCATATTGAAGTGTTGATTAAATTCGAATTGTGCATTGTAGGATCCATTCGAGGATGGTGCTCCTAATTACAGGATTTTCTCAATATTCAAGGCTCGAACCCGAAACTTCGAATTCTCCTGGTAAACCACATGCTCTTCTATCAAGTAGTACATATGGATAATATATAATGAGTCACACATATGATATAATGAATTACATAAAGTGTGTTACATATTGTTAGAGCTAGACAATATTACATTTCATTTTTATTTTATGTTTTCTGCTTCATTAGAAATAAAAATCATTCAATACATAATAAGTAAAATAAGAGATTTAATTCAAACTTTAATAAGAAAATGTTCAACCAAATCTTCAAATCTTTATCCCCAAGTGTTTTTTCTACCTGCCAATGTCATTCGCATTAGCAGTTGGTCCCAAACTACAAGAATGAATGAATCATTAAATTGATAATTCTATAGCGAAAAATTAATATTAATATCTTTTTCGATTCGATTTATTAATCAAATCAAAATCTACATACCCTAATTAGTCTCCTCCATCATATATTAATAATTTTTCTTGGAATGTATATGTAATCGGAGTACTGCCTCATGAAATAATTCTTTTGGTGATTAAAATTATGATTTTCAATATAATTACTATAGAATTATAATTAAGTACAACACTTTTTAGTTGCGTGGCACATATAAATTTACTCATTCTTTCACCTTCACGCATTTGACGAGTGCAATACGTGCATGATAAAATCAAACATTGCATGTAGTATTATGTATATATGTAATTTGTGACGGTAAATCAATTCATTAAATATAAAATAAAAATCTAAGATTAAATTACTTTTAGTTAACAAAAAAAATAAAATGATACTCTTTTCAGAACATATTGAAAAAGATATTATGACATATAAATCAAAATAAAATATATATATATTTAGACGAATAGGTGAAGAATTGATCAAGTACGATTTCATTTCATTGATAACTTGTGAATAACAAATACTAGATGCTACATAGCACATATGGAAATTAATTATTTAAAAAAAAACAATATTTTTTCTTAAAAATATGCAAGTCCTGCATGTTTTGAGTTCATGCAAACTGAAGACATTAACTTTAGTGATGTCCACCAATTATTCCACCTCCAAATCCACCAACTTTGCCAAAGCCTCCGCCAACTCCTCCCCCAATGCCACCACCTTTACCGAATCCTCCTCCTGCACCCCCACCAAATCCTCCACCAATGCCACCACCTTTGCCAATACCACCTTTACCAAATCCTTCGCCTGCGCCACCACCAATGCTCCCACCTTTGCTAATGCAATCTCCACCCCTTGTATATCCTCCTCCACCAATGCCTCCGCCTTTGCTTATCCCTCTTCCAATCCAACCACTCTTTCCAAATCCTCCTCCAAAGCCGCTACCAATGCCACCACCTTTTCCAAATCCAGCTCCAAAGCCACTACCTTTTCCAAATCCACCTCCAATGTCGCTACCAATACCACCACCTTTTCCAAATCCTCCTCCAAAGCCACCAACTTTTCCAAACCCTCCTCCAATGCCGCCACCATTTCCAAATCCACCTCCAAAGCCACCACCTTTACCAAACCCTCCTCCAATGTCGCCACCCTTTCCAAATCCACCTCCAATGCCGCTACCAATACCACCACCTTTTCCAAAGCCTCCACCCTTTCCATATCCACCTCCTATGCCTCCACCCTTACCAAACCCTCCTCCAACACCACTACCAATTCCACCTCCTTTGCCAAACACACCACCAACTCCACCACCCTTACCCATGCCTCCACCTATTCCAACCCCTCCACCAAATCCGCCTCCCTTACCCATCCAAAAAAACTTCTCATCCTCATTTTTAAAATCTCTAGCAAGAACCAAACTCCCCCCTAAGACACAAATCCAAACCAATGCCAACACTCGTATCCTCATTTCCTTGCCCATCATCTTCATGGAATTCATGTGAATTAAACAACTCTTTTTCTTCTCTATTTTAAAGTCATTGCCTTGGTATACTAAGAGGCAAATTAAAGGGCTTTATATATACATATATTCTTGCTTGTATTTTAGTAAGGTACTTTACATTCTTGCTGTCGCATTGATGTGCTTTAAGTATATAGTTTCAACTACTACCCGTTAGCCGCATTCACATTTGTACATGACAAAAACAATTATGGAACTTGTGCTTTTCAATTAAAAAAAGAAGAAGAGACATTTCTGTCTAATTAGCATAATCTATGACTAGGTAGCACAAATGATTTTGTTTTCAGTGTTAGATTAAACTACAAGGACTCGTTTGATTTTAAAACAAGTTATGATATGATTAGTTATATTGGGATAAGTTAAGTTGGGATTAGTTTTTATTGCTTATTTTCTTTGTCATATTCAAAATAATATTCATTACATAATTTCTAAAGAATAAATTGTTTGTTTACAAAAATATTTTTCACCTTAATTATTTAGTTTTTTATATATTTTCTTTGTAAGCTTTAAGTGTTCATTGTTTAAAAAAGAATCATCTTATTTAGCTTAAATATTTTTTTGTGTGCAATTTCATGACTGTATCATGGGTTTTAGGAGGTATAACTTTTGTTATTTTACATATTTTATCTCGGATAAGTTAATCCAATATTACTATTCTACTCCACACGTAAGGATAATTAACTTATCCTAATACTAACCCTGAGATAAGTTATCCCACACATTGCAACCAAACAAAGAATTAAAAGGTACTAAAATCTTATCACAGGATTAATATCTTCCCTTATATATCCATCACATCAAGCAACTCCTAATGATAGAATATATATATATATATATATATATATATATGTAACATTATTAATCGAATTTCGAGAGTCAATTTTTTTAATTTTGACTATGAAGTTTGCACAACAATCTTATTTTTTTTAAAACAAAAATATTTACATATTTGAAGAGAATACGTAAATATATAAAAATTATAATAATTGATAATTTTATAAGAAAAAACATATGAAGAAATTATCGTAAGAAAAAAACTTATTTAACTTTTGAAATTCGAACAAGACTAAGTACGTAAAGTAGTATTTAAATCTGTTTATCATACTTTTTGGTCCATAGAAATCAATGTCTCGCAGGACGTAGTTTATTTGCCTGCCATTTTTAGTGTAAATGGTAATACAAGTGCCGTTCTTCAGTTTATTTACACTTCGCAATAAAGTCTACCACTTTTTTGTTGTGCTTTGTTCCTAATTATTTGTCGACTATACCTATTAAGAAAATAATAATTAAAATAGTGAGTTTATCATTTACTTTTATTAATTATAAAGTGGATGAATTAAAAATTTAAGATTTTCAAAAAATTCTATCTTTTTCAAAATTAATTAATTGAGCGTATAATAAGTAATTTTTTTTTTTGTCATTTCTTGATTTGTCAAAATGAACAAATAAAAAGGGACAAGTAAAAAAGGAAAATTGGACAAGTCTAGTTCTTAAAAAATAATTGATAAAATGACGTATTTATTCTGTGATTTTTTTAAATATGATAAATTCAATTATTGGAAAATGTATTAATTATCTCCCAATTAAATATGATTTTTTAATATTTCAGCAGTGTTACGGCTTCTAAATAATTTCCCAAGTTAAAAATTGAGTTTATTGTGGGATCAAAAGAGCATTTATACAATGTGTGGTCGCATTTTATTAATTTGAATTTTGAACTATAGTTTTACTCTTTTACTTTCAGTTCCATTATTGCGTTGTTATTTAAATTAATTTGAATTTTGAACTATAGTTTTACTCTTTTACTTTCAGTTCCATTATGACGTTGTTATTTAAAAGGCATAAAGTTTTCATAATCGAATATATATATTTTATTTTATATTTTATATATATAAAAGCCATTGGATTCAATTAATGTAGGGAAAAAATAATTTTCCCCTATACTCCTCAATATCAATGACTAAAGAGCTAAATTTGAGCAAAAGAGATGCTTTAATTATTGCTACTTTAAAAAAGTTTCTCAAATAATTTTATACGCCGTAATGCAATAAATTGTCTATTTCAAATTGAGGATTGAATGTCTGCTTTCGTTTACTTAAGTCATCTCAAAATTAATTTTCTAAACTAAATCTAAACGCATAGAGAATTGTGTTATTCAATATGCGAAATAAGGTAAAATATTGGGATAATGGTCTGAAAAATATCTTAATTTTGGTCGGATTTGTTGTTGCGTTATTAAACTTTCATGAGGACCTATTACCTCCCCAGACTATTTAATACCGTATTTTAAACATATATATTTGCCCACGTGGACATAAAAAATAATGCAAAATTATAAATAGTAATGTGTCCACGTGGACACATATATATCTTTAAAATACACTATTAAATAGTTCAGGAGGTAAAAAATATGGTATTAAATAGTCTAGGGAGGTAATAGGTCCTTATGAAAATTTAGTATCACAACAGCAAATCCGACCAAAGTTGGGATATTTTTCAGACCCTTATCCCTAAAATATTTCAGAATTAACTTTATAGTTTGAGAGTACATATCTCAAACTTAATTTTGGATATCCACCTTATTCGATCCCATCAAACTTGAAATTACTTAATTCGAGAATCAAATTATGAATTTAAAATTCAATAACTTTATTCGTAGTGAATTTGAAAAAACACAGAACTACGAATTTATATATAAATATAAAGTATGAGCACTAAAAGTACATATATTCACTTGCTAGCGCAGCTCATGAATAACGTGATTTTTAATATTCCTCACCCTTCATGCCATGTGATATTGCCGTCAACCACTAAATCATTTAATTCTCGACTCAATTATTTGTTTTATTACTTTATGTTTGAAGTAGACAAGGTAAAAAAAAATAAAAAAAATAGTTTGTGTACTGAAAATGAATTGAGTAACTAAAATCTGGTTGAAACGTTAACAATTTTGAATTGAGTAACTAAAATCTGGTTAATTTATTCAAAAGTGAAAGGGTAACTTATCGAATTTCACTAGTTTAGAAGTTAATTACTTAAATTTACACTAGTTTGCAAAATTACGGATTTTACCAGATTTTAAACTTTTGATACATGTATCTGGGCATCTAAATATGTTCATATGCATGTATATCGGATACATGAAGTCAAAATTAGATATAATTTGTTCTAGATACACTGTATCCAAGTGAATTCATATGTATCTGACTCTCTCGCAGATCGTTCTCTCATATCTCGCTCGACTCTCTCAAATACATATATCTGGGAATCTCGCTTGCATCTCTCCTTCTCTCACGTACATCTCTCCCTATTTTAATGTATCTGATAGCAAAAATATATATAAGACAATATATAATTATTTCAAACTATTGAAAAATAGTCGTAACTTAAAACTTTATCACATTGTCTTCCTCTTCCTAGAATAGAAAGAAATCAAAAGCTTATTATAAATGCCTATATGCGATAACAACACATATAGGGAATTTTGAACTCCGTGACATGTATTGGGCAAGTGTTTCACTTGTAAATGTTTGGAACTCCAAAGAAATTGTAGTAAGTTTAAAAGGTGGTTATTTTTTTAATTATCTTATAGGAATTTTTAAGTTATATTTCCTTCGTTTCAAAATAAGTGTTGCTTTCGCAAAAAATAAAATTGTCTCAAAATAAGTATTGTTTTATTTAGGAAAATATAATAAGACTGGTTTAGAGTCGCCACTTAATTTTTAAGAAAAATCAAGAAAACTAATTTTTTCAAAAGATTAAAACATGGAATCAATTGAAAATATAAGGGGGTTCGGGGGGTTCATATTAGTGTTCTAGGAAGGATTTTAAAGCACCTAGAACACCCGCTAATGCGGTTATCCGATGATTAACTATTTGGCTAAAAATAATTTTAACTTAGCTTGACTTGCAAAATGAGCTATTTTACGATTAAGACCATTTTAATCGGAAAAATATGAAATATCATCCAAGTGAAGTATTTTATAAACTTATTTATTTATTATTAATTTATTCTTTTAGTCAAGTGAAATATGAGTAATTTAGTTAAGTAATTAATTCAAAATGGGTGTCTTTCGGGGATTTGAATATTTTCAACCTTAAGACTAACAACAAATATTAACAAGTAAATAAACATAATAAAATTAAAGAGGGAAAGAGACTCGGGCCCAAGTTTGGTTTTTTCTGTTCACCTGGACCAACACTTGGGCCTAATTTCGTTTGGGACCCAAAAGGCCCAATTGTCGCCACCTGTCCTAAATTCTAACAATATAATAAACATATAAGTGGGCTTAGGCCCAAAAGTAACAAAATACAATATTTTTTAATAAAGAGCGGGACTTTGGAGCCCAATCTTTCAATTTCTCGATCTCTTGCTCCTTTCAAATTCGGGACCTGTTCGTCGATTTTGATTGACTCGATAAGGAAATTTGGGGGCCTTTATGGGCCCTTAGGAGATGCGGAGATAGAGTCCGTGAGATTTGGACAGATTTCACATGCAAAACGACAAGCAAATTACCGAATTAGCATTTTGTATTACTTATATTTATTTATTTTTTAGCAGAAAATAAAGTGATGAGATAAAGCTAGTAAATAAATAAAAGGTACACGACCAATCAATCATTAATAGCACAACACTTAAACTACAACTTGAAGGTGAAACTGGTGAATGTCTAGTATATTTACATCTATGACAACGGACAGTGATAGAGCAAAAGTCTAAGGAAAGGTTAAAATTCTTTCCAGAAACTAATAAAACGAGACACAAGGGGACCAAATTAATAACCTTGGACTACTAATATCAAAATATATGTTGTCTAAATTAAAATTTTCCAACAACATGAGGGGGAACAGTGACATAAATTTATGAAGTAATTACCACCAAACTAAATTAAATGAACAAAAGACAAACAAGTCTTGATGGACTAATATATACAGAAAAGGACCAACTAGTTATCAAACACCATCAGGGGATAATTCAAATAGAACTATATTATATCAAATCAAGTTCGTAAAAAAAAAAAAAAAAGAGAAAAAAAAAGTAATTAAACCAACAAAATGCAATTAGCATTCAACTCCCCAAACTATCTGTGATAGCAAAATCCTACATTTTGAGCATGACTAAATTCACTGAGTTAGTATTAAAACAATACACCAACGACCACAAGCTAAGATCAAATCTAGCCTCATAAACTTAGTGCTTCTAAATCAGAATAAGACATATTGAGGACAGATTGGAATAGACCTCGTAAAAAATAGACACAAGATAAAGACGAGAGAAGCATGCTAAGGAGTTTACACTTCAAACGTCAAAAATAGGCATTTTTTTTTTACTAAATTTTTACTCAAAATGAAGACAAAAACACAAATAAAATACACCATGCTAGGCAGTAACATGCTCAAGGCAACCAAAATATCAAATGGAAACAAACCATTGGAATAAGAATGCAACTACGACATATGAACCATAAGCAACGAACAAGAATTAAAATCCAAACACCGTTTCGATTACCAATTTCACTCTTGTCATATATTATGTGATTTTCAACTAAATCCATGAACAACTTAAGCAATACGGCATATGGATCTCAACACTTAGGCCGAATGAACTTTAAACAGTATTAATATTAGCTCAACTCAAAGTGCGAGACAAGACAACAAGAAGACGTCGCATTTTTATAAGCTCTACCGCAAATAAGGAGCAACCCGACTAACATTTAGACAACAGAGACAACAAATCGATTCTAAACCCGACATGCTGAAAAGTAAGACGAAGACGAGATAAAATAAAATAGAGAAAAGTCAGTCAATGCGCCCCTACGGAACAATAGACAATACAACATACGATTTCATATCAACTAAATTTTCTGAGATTTTGCCTTTATTTCGATTCGAAAAGGAAAGAGATAATATTATAGTAACAGAGTGAAAGAAATATGATATTTAGGCAATGGAAGGCAAGAAGACAATGATTCAAACATAAAAACAAACAAAAAGAAGCAGGTAATGAAATAAATTCAAACAAAGAAACACCACCTTATTTTCGTGCAGCAAACAGGGGACAACGACGAGCCAGGAGCTGACCTTCCTACCACGGGAACTCGAAACGAACAACGAGCAAGGAATTTGAGCCGATAACTGAACCCAAATACCCCAAAAAAAAAAAAAAACTTATGGTATCGTCGACCTCCAAAACGTATTTCTAGCTTTTAATACTAATGTTCAAGCCCTTTCTTTGAAGTGTTTTTGCTGAAATGAAAATTCAACTCCAAAAAAAAATATCCTCCTCTCCTTTCCAGTGAACAACAAACGAATATATAGAGGGAAATAAGGTTCGGATTTTTGGGGGGAATTCCCGTAGAAATTCGGTCAAGATCAAGGACCAAATCCAAAATTCAAAAACCAAAACCTTACACCAATTAAGGAAAACATATTTTTACCCTGAAATTTCGTCCCATTCCGGAAGAGGAAAGGGGAAGAAACGCGTGCTTGCTTTTGCTGCTTATATCGTACAATGAAAAGGGACGTTGAGGAATGAGGACAAAGAAGACGCAGCACTGCGTACTGTTGTACGCGTCCCTCTCTCTTTCCGTTCGCCTCCGTGTATTTCACGTTGTATCGCTGTGAATTCTTGTTGTGTATATTGACGGTGGGATCACTTCTCTGTTGATGTTGCTAGGTTAACGTGGAATTAGAAGGAAAGGTGGATGGGGCCGGGTCAAGGGAAAAGAAATGGGTCGGTTGGTTTGAGTCGAAAAAATAACAGAAAGGGGAATGGAGTTAAGCATTGGGCCGACTGGGAATTTTAGAAGGAGCTTTCGTTTAATTGGATTGGGCTTGTGAGTGTCTTGGTCAAGTATGCCCAAAGTTGGCTTAAGAGGAATTGAAGAAATTGGCCAATTGGATTACAATTATAGCCAACCAAAGCTTAAGGGATAGCCAAATTGATTTAGTTGGTGAATTCGGCTAAAATTAAATAAAGCGAATTAATATTAATTAATTAACGAGCTTCTTAATCTTAACAAAATAAAATAATTAACTTAATTATAAATTAATTAATTTAACAATATGAACGACCAAATAACCGAATATTTAAATAAAGCTAAAATCCTTTTGAGATGATTTTCGAACATTCATAAAATATATTAATTAGACACATAATTATATAATAATTAATTCAATTATGAGCTAACTAATTAACTCAAAATCGTAAACTATTAAATAACTAAACAAACTAACCAAATATTTAATTAAACAAAATGTTTTGAGACGATTTTTGAATATTTGTAAAGTTCAAAAGTATACACATATTATTTAAAAATTATAAAAAGTGACAAACCGTTTAAAACTAATTTGAAACATATTTTGAATTTCATAAAATCAATTATTTTAAATCATTTGAAAATTAAGAAGTTCGAAAATTAATTTATCAGGGAGGGTCAAAATTGGGTGTCAACAAGTATCACCTTAAAATTTTAAGACAAAAGTTAGTATTATTTTTTCAATTATATCCTTATACTTCATTTTTTTAAGTACTGGTTAATTTTCAAGAAACATTTATTAAATAGAAATAGTTTAGTAAACTACACATTGTATTTATTGATTTCTTAATGGACGTGATTTTCGCTAAGATGATTCCTATTTTGGAACCAAAGAAGTAACTATTTTTCAGTTACTTTGCAAAAGATGACTATTTCAACAGGCACATGTTGATTTTTGGGCATTCGTAGAAATGCCCCTATTTTGAAGCGCCCTTTAACTTTTGTCCTTCAACACTTAAAAACATGAAAAAAATACCTCTAATAAAGGAAAAACTATTAGAAAAAGTTCACAAGGAAAAAAAAATATTGTTAGGCGTAGCTTATACCCTATAAATAAAGCATAAGTTCAGTTTTAAAACATTATACCTTAAAAAAGTTCATACATTGAACTTATGTCTTCTAGGGGATAAACACGTGCCTTGCGAACTTTTTTTGCCTTAGACATAAGTTGTGCCTTGGGACAGTTCATTAATATGAACTTCTTTAAGGCAAAAACTTATAAAATTGAATTTATGGCTTGTAAGACATAACTGTGTCTTGGAACATAAATTCAGCTTAGAACATTATACCTTGAGAAGTTCATATACGCTGAACTTATGTCTTAGGTATAACTTGTGCATTCGGACATAAGTTCAGTAATATGAACTTGTGCTTTGGAACATAAGTTCAATAGTATAAATGTGTGCCTTCCGCAAGGTTATTTATGACTATTTTTGCATAAATTCCATAGATGTGCCTTATAGGAGATATAAACATAGTACAAGTTTTGTTGGGCAATGATGAAAAAGTGAGCTTTGACATGTTTTGACGACTAGGTCATTTTGGAAATATCGTGTAGGTTTGATTCAAATCAGATAATATCATACTATGTTAAGAGTATCTTTGGACTGGCATACAACGAGTATGAAGATGGTAGAGTGATAGTGTATTACTATCTTTACCATGCCGAAGATAGCTTCAACATGCATACGCACAAGAAGAAGCGCCTAAGCTTTGGTGGCCATAAATGTTTGTTCCTATGAGTAATTTTAGTGTATCTCAAAAATTGATCTATGGATCATGGTAACGTACCATGTGGAACTTAGTTCGAGGGAAAGATTGTTGGTTGTGCAAAACAACACCCATATTGATACAACTTGTATTCTTTAATTTTCATACTCGAAGCTCGAATTAATTCATAATGAGCTCATGCTGCAATACATATTATACCAAAGCAAACAACTTCCACAAGAAACATAGTAAACCATAATCATCTACCACAGACAAAGGAGAGAAAATGCAGATGAACCCTTCATCAGCTTCTAAGCCTTCTTAGTTGTTATGGATCTTGCCTTCAAGTTTAGAAAAATTGCCCTAAACATCCAAATGAGGGAAAAACATTAGTAATATTCACTCTCCGAGTAAGAAAATATTTTAAAAATAAAATCGACCTCCAAAGGTTTACCCTTTAGGTGGAAAAAAACCAGGAAACTGCAAACCGACCTTTAGAGGTTTGTTTTTTTGTAGCAAAAAATGAGTTTGAAGAGTGTAAATAAAAATATCAAAGTCTTAAACCAACAGCACTAATGGTCTAGTAGTAGAAATGTATCCTACCACGTTAAAAACGAAACTTTCATTGATTAAAGGTGAGAAATGACAAGTAACTAAACTAGCTCAAATTCCACTTGCCAAGGATACATAACAAAAGCATCATGAACAAATACTCACCAGCATGAAGCAACAAAACTGTGGAATAGAACGCGGAACTGCAGGGGCATGTACTGGTAGTTGATCCAGCCAACAATTGGCCAAAACTGCGTAATATCATACTTAAGTTTTAGTTATACTAATTTGGTATGACAAAACAGAATTTCTCTCCATGTTTCTAGTGAAAAAAGATTTGATTATATGATCCTACCTTCCATGCAGTGAGTTGAATAGAGGGATAGTCCTTTCGAACCTTGTTTTTGACAAGACCCCATGGCCTTCCTGTGATACAAGAATTAGCGTCATGTCAGACACCTACATATTGTTGACTGTGAATAATGACAATTCAAGACTATTTTTCGAAAACAAGATTTCCTCTGCAAAAAGATATACAAAGATCTATTGATGGTAATTTGCAGTAGCTTATAGATAGTACAGTTCTTTTTATCTTTTCCCACTGGCATGTTTGGAACTGCATCAAGATATTTCTACAAGATGTCAAAAAAAAGTTACTTGAATGCTTCCGATAGACTGCATTTCATCTAATTAGCGTCATGCTTGTTAAATAAAGCTCAGATATACAAATGGTCATACGAGAAAGAACATAATCTATTGCCTATCTTTCTTTGTTGCTATACCATATGTGACAACAGTATAGCAAAGAATGTTTAGAAGTGTTTAACCATCTCATCTAAAAGCTTAAGCTGTTAGAGAGAGCAGGCTTTAATTTACTTAATTATATTCTCAACAAAATGCTCTAGACGAACACTGGTTACAACCTAAATTTCTTGGCCATTGACAATTTAAAAGAGAAGATCATCAGGAAGACGAGTTTTCCTCCAGCATGTTGTATGACAACTCTCAGGCTAAGAAAGGACCTGCACCATATGTGCTCTATCGTCATAGTTTAAACTCTCCATGGTTCTACTTTATAAACCAGAAAAGTGCCTAGCATTAAGGAGTTCAGAGAGATTCAATATCGGAATTCACAGATCAACATATATTGTCTCATCCTTAATTGGATTAAACCATGTATTAGGGTACCCTGTATGAGGATCTCTACTGCTACCAACCAAGTGTTGGAAATCTTACAAAAAATACTCCATCACGAACATTTTCATAGCGTGAGGCGAGTCAAAATACATTGTCCTTAGATATTTCACCCGGTATATACAAGTGTATCCTATAGGACTCAACAACCCCCTTCTAGTATAAAAATTAGGAGCACATAAACTAACAAAGATTCACAAAACGAAGCCCAAGCACAAGCTCACTGCCAAAAGCAAAAGGTGATGGAGACTATCAATGTCATTAACGCTTCAACAGATAGAAGATTAATGACAATAATGAATAGAAAGATCTGTTATAAACCAAATTAAGGGCATCTTATAATGAGTAATGAAAAGGATTAATAGCGCCATGTTAAGGCTATAGACAAAATAATTATTTTTGAGATACGGAATCATTTTTTCAACACTAAGTATAGTTAAAACATTGCAGAGTATTATTCCAACTTAGTACAAGAGTATCAAATGTTTAACAAAATGCAAATTTTTTCGTTCGTGCTCTGTGCAGAGAAAACTCAATAAGGATCTGAAAATATGTAATAATAGTCTTCTAATCAACTTTAACAAAACCAAATAGATTGAAATTCAGTTACTTAATTAGCATTTGAAGATGAAACGAGCTAGCGTACCTTCAACAACCAATCCATAGTACATCATAAAAAAGAAGTTGTTCCAAGGAGATGTTGTCAATTGTTCCAACAAAACCTGGAAATTCATCAAAAGAGAGACTGTTGATTTTAGTAACTTCGTTTCATTTTTAGCCATAACAGTCGCGTACTCTCTACCCTCCCCAGACCTCCCTTGTTGTTGTAGGCATATATATGAGTTGCACCGCGAAAGATAAAAACTACAAAACACACAACTTTGAGAGTCTAACCTTTTTAGCAACAGTTTTATTACCCTTTTTTCCTTGAAATATCACATCCATCAATTTATGAAGGAAATGGCCAAAGGGTCCTGAATATGCAAATCCATACAGCTGCAATTTAAACAAACAAAACATATATAAAAAAAAGAACAATAATCAAACAACCAAAACAATTAAATTTAATTAACCTACCAAAAACTATCATTAATCATCAAGATTACAGAACTTAAAACATAAAAGTAATAAAGAAATTTAAACAAATACCATTAGAAGAAGTAATCTTCTGAATTGAAGCCTTTTGACCCCAGAAATCTTCTGGGCAATTACATCACTGCACCCTATTAAAACTCCAGCAGTAATTGCCTAATTAAATTGAAAATACAAAAAAAAAATTATATACATCAACCCAGAGAAACCATATAACTTTTTTTTAAAAATAAAATAAAATTGAGGCAGGGAAATTGGATTGGGAAAGGTATTACAATACGGGGAATCAAATTCTCACCAAAAAAGTGAAAATTCAATTATTCAACCAACCGTAAAAAATCATATGAAATTTAAAAACAACCTTGGTTCTTAGAGGATGGAGTTGCAGTGCAGTTAGATATTTTTTCCAACTTTGTTTAACAATTTCAGACATGATTTTGATTCTGATCTTCAAAAACAGCCGAGTTGACTGAAATTTTGCCTATTTTGTTTATAAGCACTACTCAATCTTACATATATAGAACTTTTTGATTCTCTATAATTAATTAATAGTTTTAGTTAGTATTAGCATTACTACTACTAATTATTTATTTATAATTTTGGTTTACCACATTTCCTGGAAACCTCCATACATTTGACTGGAAAATCTAAAACTCATACTTTTTCTGTTTTTCCTCTATCTTTTCCATTTTCAGTTTTATTAGGGTTGTTTGGTTTGAACACAAATTATTTGAAATTATTTAGTAGTATATGCTGTTTGGTTTATTATAGTTTAGTCCAAAAATACGACTTTATCTGTTATTTTTGGATTAAAAAAATGTTCCTTTAATAAATATATTGTTTCTTTTTCTTTTTAAGCATGTTTTTTTAATAAAAATATTGCAATATAAGATCAATTTTTATTTAGATAACTTTTGAAAAAAGATTTCCTAATAAAATAGGATTTCTTTCCAAAGTGAAGAAGATATGCATTCATAAATACAATCATTAGTTTTAAAGTTAGGATACAATAATTATAATGTCATAA
>JAJOOS010023286.1:0-13180 GCA_029582725.1 Solanum chiquidenum
TTTTTGAAATGCTTTCTTGGTAGAGAAAGTTTTAAATTCCTTATGGTTTTAGTGTCTATGCGATGAATGAATGCTAAGAGGCTTGTATTAGACCTCTTCGAGGTCGAGTACGCCGGTTACGACTAGGAGGTGCTCCCGGGTCGTGACAATAACCTTTTGGCCTTAAAAACCGTCCAATTTTCATCCGTTTGGTGACATTAGTCATACTCACCGATTCGCTCGATAAAGTGCCTAGTAGACACTTACCTCACTGAATTTTACAGGACTTCCAGTTGATTTGGAGGTCCAAATGGTGGACTATAGCGGGGTCAAGGACTAGGTGGTGACTCACTAATCATTTCCTGGTTTTCACCAAAAGTTACAGACTCCAAGTTAAATTTGTCTTGAGTCCAAAGGCGGTTTGAGTCGGGGTCGCTGACCCTTTCGACGATGCATCGACTGGACCTTTTTCTCACCAATTTCCCTCTTTCCAAACACTTTCCACACGTTAACCTGCACAACCAATACACCATTATTATAAACAAAGAAAGGTAAACAAATAAGAAAACTTGGGTTGCCTCCTAAGCAGCTCCTTAGTTAACGTCGCAGCACGACTCAAGTCCACCTTCAAACCTCATTCTTGGGGTTAGCCATAGTATCACTAGGCAAACCCCCTCTGCTGTCTCGAGTTGAGATAAGATGATATATGACCTATTTGGGTCTCAAACTGCTTGATTGACACTGATTGAGAGGTGACGGTCTGGCTAAGGGTAGACACATCTTTTTTCATTTCTTTTAAAATCTTGTCTGACCCTTCAAATTTATTGAGGATACGAGATATCCTCAGATCTACCACCTTCCGAATCCTTTGGCTTTTGGTGCTCATGGGGAGGTACATATCTATCCTTCTCCCCATCCTTCCAATTTGGATTACGGTCCCTCCATTAACGATCTCGATCTTTCCAACCTTCATCCCTAGCCCAACCTTGGTTACCACTCTGCCTCTGGTAGTTTGAACGATAGCCAAACTTGGACTCATCCAAATTAGCACACCCTACACCCACGACATTGATACTTCGAGCACCAGCTCCCATGACATTTTTAGACAAAATATCAAGTTGTGTGATGATCTTGGCCATATTTTTGTCCATCTCTTGGTCCTTCTCCATATGTTCCTTAGTCAACTTGAACGTGAGAGGGGAGGCCTGGTCTTCAAGGGTATACCACACCCTATTTATGATAGTCATGCCATCCAAGAGCTGGGTCGCTATCACATAAGGTTGTTGCATCAAACCTCCCAGAGAAAGTTGGTCAGCAACACCCTTATTTACCGAATCAAGACTCTGGTAAAAATATTGCTGCAACACGTTATCAGGCAAGCGATGGGTTAGGCATTGAAGCAACAATTTCTTGAATCGCTGCCAAGTTTCATGAATTGGCTCGCCTTCTAGATGCTTAAAGCTCTGAATGCTATCCCGAAGAGTCATTATCTTCGAGGGAGGAAACAATCGCACTTGAAATGCGGTGACCAACTCCTCCCATGAAGTGATTGATTCATGTGGCAATTCAGCCATCCACTTACACGTTTCTCCTATCCAAGTGAACGGGAACAACCTCAATCGGATTGATTCTTTGCATATATTCTTGAAGGAGAATGGTCCGCATACATCCACAAAGTTTCTAATGTGCTCATGGGGATCCTCATGACCAAAACCACTGAAAAGCCCCTTTAGTTGCAAGAGTTACAACATAGTACTCGTGATGCGAAATACTGCATTCCCTTCGGCCTGAGGCAAGTGAATGGCACCAATACCGCCCATGAGATGGGGGTCATTAGCAAGAGGCTCATTGACATCACTGAGGTTTCCAATGTCGTCTTGATGGCTTACTTGGCTGCCATTGCTGCGGTTTACGCTCATACTTCCTATTTTCAACACAAAAACAAGCAAAACAAAACTATGAATTAAGTAAGTAGAACTATACCTAACAAGAACAAAATTCAACTTAACTAAAAATTCTCAATTACCACCTTTCCCCGGCAGCGGCGCCATTTTGACTTGTCGTATCCGGGCGGTTCATCCAACACTAAGCATCCACGGTCGTTCAATAGTAATATAACCCAACTAGTGAGTTGGGGTCAAGTCCCAAGGGAGCGGTTCGTGATTGAGAATTAAAAGAAAAGCATAAATGTGTTTAAGTTAATTATAGCTATAAACATTTACGAAGAAAAACATATCAAATTAAAGGGTGACATGAGTGTCAATTATCGAAAGAGATTTTGTAATCAATTATCAATTAAAATGACAACTAAACACGAAAATGCAAATATGGAGATGAGATTCTTGGGATGTGATAGGAATATGGGCTAAAATAAACAACCGGCTAAATGCTATCAAATTGGTTTCTCTTGAACACCAATAAGTGGCAATGAACCACAACCTTCGCCTTAGTCCATTCACTCTCTCGAGTTGAATGTGTGGGAGAGGGTTTAAGATGCACTCTCACGAGTTAAACCCATGACAACCCAATACCATAGACTATAGATTCAGTAGTTTTGGTTTTAAAACCTGTCTCTCGAGCAAGTAAAAAACACGAAGATAAAATTATATTTGCAACTACAACCCCATTAAATTCAAACATAACTACTGAATGGAATCACTTTTAAACAACAAATTAACTATCTATTAGCAATACCCAGCAGTAAATTCAACCCATATTCACATAATCACACCCCAAGAATTGGGGTTTTAGCTAGACATAGTAAAGACATAGAAATCGATACCGAAAAGTGTTTCCATCAAACAGGTACGATAGATATTGTCTTTACACACGTCAAAGATGAAGAATCTTCAATACCCACTTCCAATTGCTTAGAAATGGAAATCTACAAAGCTAAAGAAGAAAGTCTCCAAAAATCTAAGTTCTACAAACTAAAAATAATGTTTGATACTGATTGCATACAAAATCTAATACTAAGCTAAAAATTTAAACAAGTATTTATAGTTGTCAAAAAGTATGCTGGGAAGGACCACTCGATGCAGTTAGTTGGGATCGCCGATCCACTCGGCGATCCTCCATTTGGTCAGGTTCATCGCCTTTCTGCATTGGCCTTCAACATATTCAAGCTCTATAATGTTGGACGATGAAGTACTGCATCGCGGAATCATTCGGTGACTCACCGACTGCTCTTTTATCTCGTCGACTCGATTTTCTCCCTCAGAGTATGGCACACTGGAACATTAGGCGAGACCATAGCCATACGGTGACTCGCCTAATGGTTTAGGTGATCCTCAGGTTGTCTTTTATTCTTTCTTTTCAGCTGCCTTGTTCCTTTCGGCTAAATAGTGTCCATGCTTAGTCTCTAACCTCAAATACCTGAAACTCAAGGATTTTCTTCAGTTATTGAAACAAAATATGTATTTGAGGACACTAAATCTATTAAAATAAAGCCCTAAAAGATTCTAAATCATTGACTTATCAACTTGGACCGCCGTTGGACCCACAAATCATGAAGTCGATGTCTGTAAAACTCAACGAGCCAATGAATGAATTAGTGACTCACCATATTGGTCAGCATGCCTGATTTTATCCGGCGTTTGGACCCCCAACTTGACTGGAGGTCCTGTAAAACTCGGTGAGGTAAGTCGCCACTCGACGCATCGCCAAGTGGTTCGACGTGGTCGACTAATACAGCCGAAGGGGCCACAAACTGAAAGGTTTTAAAAGACCAAATGATTTAAAATTTCAAAATCTTTCATATTCTTCCATTTATAACCCCACACACTATCACTCGCACTTTAGAGTTTTCATATTTTCCCATTTATATCCCTTTTTGTGTTTGATCTTGTGCTCGAATTTGGATTCCTTTGCCGCCTAGCTTATCAAATTCTCAATTCGGCAATCAAGTTAGTTTTCCAAACCCCAAACTCTCAATTAGTAGTTGAACTCGAATGCCTTCATTAAATATGTGTTGTTTTCTATTGGGTCTGTGTTTAAAATGTGATTGATGTGTTGGTTTGCCTATTTCATGTTTCAAACTTCTGCCTAATTTCTTAAAATGATGAATCCCCGTGTTTAATGCATAAAAAATGATTCTAAATTATTGGGTTGCGGTTATTTTATGTTGGATCTAGTTGGGTGAATTCTGAGTAACCCTAAATTGAGCAAAATGATGTAATTTTCCCAATGATAGAGCAGTTGACATCATTCTTAAGGGAAAAAGTCATCAAAATGGCTATTTTTTGCCAAATCAGGGGCAATTCTAAGTACCCCGAAGGCATGGGTCTTATGGGTCTTTTATGAATTGAGTAATGTGTGTTTTTGATTCTGATTTCAGGGGCTGCGGGCTTGATTTTGGGAAATGGGGTTGAAATTTGGCACGTTGGGTAGTTTGGCGAGATGGGTCGAGCTCACCGAATGGTTTGGTGGTTTATCAACGTCCCCCTTGATTGCCCTTAATATCTTAATTTGGGTTAGTTTGAGTCTGTAACTTTTTACAGGAAGCATGAGCTCACCGAGTTCACTCGGCGACTCGCCGAAAGGTCCCTTTGATCGCTCTTTCTGTGCCCGTAACCCTTAAAACACACTGTAATATTCAGCGGGTTAATCTGAGCTCGCTGAGTGGTATCGACAATTCACCAAAGAGCCCTGAACATCGCCGACCAGATTATTTCGGGAATATTTTTAGGCTAATCCTTTCGGCGAGACTAATCTGGCTCACCTAATTGACTCGGTGACTCGCCGACTGGTTCGGCGAGTCTTTCTACCACTTGAACTCTTCAACTTTCTTGGAATGATTTCTAACTCTTTTTGATGCATTTTTTAGATATGGCTGGACCCAAAATACCAGGACGAGATATGTCACCCCGCAAATGGGACAAAGGAATCATCATTAATGAGGATGCAGCAGCATCCAAAGCTAAGGCAACCAAACTTCCTACCAGGGGTGGGAAAGGCAAAGGAAAGGGCAAGGTGCCTACAACTGAGTCACCAGAGCTTAGTTCCGATAGTGAGGGAGTCTACCCGACTCACCTCACCACCTCTGAAAGAGAGGGAGAACACCATGATCCTCAGGCTATCATCTCTAAGCCTAAGGACGACTAGCTGCTATTGGCCCGGAGAGCTGAAATGTGCTCCAAGAGGATGCATGATCTATCTAGGATCCGAGTGCCTCAGACCACTACTCCTTCTCCAGTTCCAGATCAGACTGTGGTCCCAGCACCACCTAAACATGGTCCTTCTCCCTGGTCTCCCAACAGACTTATGGCCGAGGAACTGAGGACTATCATCGAGGAGAAGAGATTGTCCACAGATGGTGTGGTTGATAGATATCTAGAGATCTGGAGCACATTGAAATCCCACAAATTCCAGATCTTTACTCAACCCCGGGTCCCTTATATTCCTAATTGGGTTTGAGAGTTTTACACTGCCTACGGAGCTCTAGTGCCACAGGGAAGGAGGAAGGCTTCTACCTTCAAGCCAGTAAACAATGTAGTTGTCAGGGGAAGGAAGGTTAAGTGGGATAGTGATGATATAAATGCTATTTTGGAATGGACTGCCAACATTATCGATGACTATAAGAACATGATCTGGAGAATATCCTTGGAGGTTATGAAAGGATGGTTGAACCCTCTTTTATCTGATGGTACTCCTAGGTGGATCGAGGCCATAGTGCAAATTGAGAAGAAAAACCTCAATGTGGCAGTGACGTATTGGTTCAGCTTTATCAGTGCCGTCCTAGAATGAGTCTATCCTCCGCCACACAAAGGCAGCATGTCTTAGATCCATCATTTTAAGGAAATACATCAATTTAGGTATGATCATTGTACAAGATATGGCCATGAGGGCCAGGCAGTGCCAGACATCTCTCCCATTCCTGATGTTGATCACCGAATTGTGCAGACGAGCTCGGGTGTCACGTGATGAGAAGACAGGCGTGGAAGTGATTCCAACCTCCTCTACCGACATCCGGTGCATTGAGGCCTAGTATTTTAAGGATGATGCTGAGAAGAAGAGGGAAGCCCCGGTGGATACATCCCCGGCTGTTGATATTGAGACACTACCTACAGAGGAAATATTACCTACTCCGGCCTCTGGGCCTTCAAGTATTTCTAGCTCTGCCCTTTCTATGACTCCAAGTTCTTCTACTGCTGCCCTGCCTTCTAGGTCTACTGCTAGTACTGCTTCCTGACCTGCACTCACTCAGGCAATGCTGCTATGGATGGGGTACCTAGCCCATTCTGCTAATTTACATGCCTCCAGTTCCTGGAATGATTGAGAGAGCTCTCATCGCTGCTTTGACACCTCTTAGAGATTTTATAGATGCCCTCACGACAAGGATAGAGGTGTGTGAGTGATGTCAGAGAGCCACTCGTGAGGTGAAGGCATTAAAGGCTGCAATTACAGAGTTGAGAAAGGATGTGGACCAGTTGAAGTCCACTAATATGTCGATGATTTTTGGGACCGTGGAGATCCATGATGACCTAGACATGATATTCCAGCCTAATCTGATATGCCTCCGGCTACCACGGGAGAAGAGGTTAGAGCTGATGATGTGGCTGAGAGTCTGAGGCTGAGACTGATGAGGAGCAGTTTGGTGTTCATGAGAAGACTACATATGAGGGCCTCAATAAGGTTGAGGAGGCTATGGTGTATTCATCCATTCAGACTTCATTGAGAGAGACTTCCATGGCAGGTTCTTGTGGAGCCAGTGTTGATCTTACCTCGGGTAATGATGCCCAAGACTAGAGTGTGACCCTGGGCATTGATGCCCCGACAGATGGATTGACTGCGATACAGAGTTCACCAAAGGCCTAGCCGGGCAGGATGATATCATTACCTCCCTTTCTTTTGTTTTCATTGATTTTTGGTGTTTTAGTTGTATTTGAGGACAACTTCTTTTCTTTTATAGGTGGGGTGAGGTACTTCCATAGGTACCTCTTGTGATTACATTTTGTTTGTATATATTGGGTTTTGTGATCTATTTTTGTGTTTTGATCTTATCTTGTGGATGTTTGAGCTTGTGGCTCCTTGTTTTGAATGTAAATAGTTTTTGACCTACTTTTGAAAATTTGTTCCACCTCTATTATTTGTGATTGTGATTGTTCTTGTGCGAATTTGAGTATCAGTTATGACTAATACCGATGACTTGAATAGTGCTCGTAATTGAACGAAATGAATGTGTGGCTACGATGAGGCAAAATGAATTGCATGGACAATGTGTGGACTTTTTGCATCTCGTTGTGACTAGCCGGTTATCGAATGAGTCTCTTGTGATGAACATTGCACAATAGCTAGAAAATGTGGAGTCTTGTTTGATATTGGTGTCAATGCCTGATGAGTCCACAATTTGGACTCATTTAAGGCTTCATTTTAACAGAATTAGTATCCTCAACTGCATATTTTGTCTCAATAACTGATGTAAGTCTTTAAGTTTCAGGTATTTAGAGTTTGAGGCAAAACAAGGACACTACTTTGCAAAGAGGAACAAAATGGCTGAAAGTAAGAAGAAAAGAAGGCCTGAGGATCGCCTAATGGATTAGGCGAGTCACCGAATGGCCTCAACCTCGCCCAAAGTTCCAGAGTGTTGAGTCCTGAAGGAAAATATCAAGTCGGTGATGAAAAAGAGCAGTCGGGGCGTCGCCGAACATTTCCACAAAGTAGTACTATATTGCCCAATGATCCAGAACGCGAAGATGTTGAAGGCAAAAGCTGAAAGGCGATAAAGCAGACCAAAGGGCGAATCACCGAGTGCATCGACGATCCCGACTAACTGCGTTGAGTGATCCTTCGCAACAAATTTTTTTACAACTATAAATATTAGTTTGAATTTTTATCGTAGTATGCAATTTCAGATACAACATTTTATTTTTCTAAGTTTCCAAGTAGAGAACATTTTTGCATAGCCTTTGAAGATTTGAAGACTTCCAATTCAAAGAAATTGGAAGTGGGTGTTGAAGATTTTTCATCCTAGACTCGTTTAAAGAGAATAAAAGTCATACCCAGTTGATGTTACTTCGATTTGGTATCATTTTCTTCTTTGTTTCTATGTCTAGCTAAAACGCAATTCTTGGGGTCTGATTTTTGTGAATATGGGTTAAATTTCATGTTGGCTATTGCTTATTGTTAGTCTATTTGATTTGTAAATGTGATTTTGTTTAGTAGTTGTGTTTGAACTTAATGGGATTGTAGTTGCAAATACGATTTCATCTTAGTGTTTTTGGCTTGCTCGAGAGAGAGGTTTTAAAACTAAGACTACTAAATAGATAACCGGTGGTTATTGGGTCGTCGTGGGTTCAGCTTGAGAGATTGAATCCTAGGCCCTTTCATACATTCAGCTCGAGAGAGTGAATGGGCTAAGGCGGAGGATGTGCTTAAAAACGGTAACTTGGTGTTGAGAAAAACTGAGTTGATTCGGGGTAAGTTGCTCGAGAGAGAATTTACCCCCACTAAAGTCTAGCCTAGTTACATATGTTCAGCAATTGACTATCAATAGCATTTACCAGATTGTGTAGTTTATCCCATATTCTTATCACATCCCAAGAATCTCGTCTCCATATATTCACATCTTTATATTTTCACTGTTTTTGTTCACTAGTTGAATGCAAAAAACCCCATTGATAATTGACATTCATGTCAACCCCTTGATTTATCATGTTTTTACTCAATAATGTTTTTAGCTATGGTTAACTCCAGCATATTCGCGCTTGACTCTTAATTCTCAGAAACCGCTCCCTTTGGACTCGACCCCAACCCATTCGGTTGGGTTATATTACTATTGTACGATTGTAGACACTCGAATTAGAAGTTGTTTCTTGATTACGCAAACATCAAAATGGTGCCGCTGTCGGGGAGTGGTGTTACTTGAGAATTTCCATATGAGTCAAATTTTGCTTTTGTTAGTCATAGTTTATTTACTTAATTTTTAGTTTTGTTTTGTTTGTTTATGTGAATATTTCAGAAAGTATGAATGTGAACGGCAACAATGGCAGCCAAGTAGGCCATTAAGACAACATCGGACACCTTAACGATGTAAATGAGCCTCATGATAATGACCCCCATCTCATGGGCGGTGTTGGTGCCATTCGCTTGCCTCCGGCCAAAGGGAATGTTGTATTCTACATCACGAGTACTATGTTGCAACTCTTGCAACTAAAGGTGCTTTTCAGTGTATTGGCTCATGAAGACCCTCATTAGCACATTCGAAATTTCATGGATGTGTACGGACCATTCTCCTTCAAGAATATATCCCAAGAGTCATTTTTTTACGGTTGTTCCCATTCTCTTTGATAGGAAAATCACGCAAGTGGCTAGCTAAATTTCCACGCGACTCAATCACTTTGTGGGAGGAGTTGGTCACCGCATTTAATGTGTGATTTTTCTCTCCTTCGAAGATGATGAATCTTCGGGATAGTATCCAAAGCTTTAAGCATTTGGAAGGCGAGCCAATTCATGATACTTGGCTGCGATTCAAGAAGTTGGTGCTCCAATGCCCAACTCATGGCTAGCCTAACAACATTTTGCTGCAGTATTTCTACTAAAGTGTAGACTCGGTGGACAAGGGTGTTGCTGACCAACTTTCTCAAGGAGGTTTGATCCAAGTGACTTACGTGATAGCAACTCAGCTATTGGATTACATGACCATGATAAATCGGGCTTGGTACACCCGTGAAGACTAAGTCTCCCCTCTTACATTCAAATTGACCAAGGAGCAGATGGAAAAAGATCAAGAGAGGGACCAAAACATTGCCAAGATCATGACACAACTTGAAATTTTGTCCAAAAATGTCATGGGAGCTGGTGCTCAGGGTGTCAATGTTGTGGGTATCGGATGTGCAAATCTGAAAGAGGCAAAGTTTGATGCTTTGTACAATGAAGAGGTGAACTTCCTAGCCAACCAAGGTGGTGGTTATCGTTCAAACTACCTAAGGCAGGGTGGTAACCAAGGTTGGGCTAGAGATGAAGGTTGGAAAGAGCGTGAATGGAGAGACAGTAATCCTAATTGGAAGGATGGGGAGAAGGATAGGTATGTCCCTCCCCACGAGCGCCAAAACCCAAAGGATTTAGAGGGTGGTAGGTTTGAGGAAATGCTTTCTCGTATCCTCAACAAAGTTGAGGGGTCAGACAAGATCTTGAAAGAAATGAAAGAAGATGTGTCGACCCTTAGCGAGACCGTTACCTCCCATTCAGTATCAATCAAGCAGCTGGAGACCCAAATGGGTCAGATGTCATCTCACCTAAATCCGAGACAAAAAGGGGGGTTGCCTAGTGACACTATGGTCAACCCCAAGAATGAGGTTTGAAGGTGGACTTGCGTCGTGCTGTGAAGTTAACTAAGGCATTGTTTGGGAGGTAACCCAAAACTCCTTATTTCTTTTATTTGTATTTTGGTAAAATAATGGTGTGTTATTTGTAAAGGTTGAGGTATGGAAAGTGTTCAAAAAATGCAGGGTGGCGAGCAACAGGTCCGATCGATGAGTCACCGAAGAGGTTGGCGATCCTAACCTAATCAGCCGTTTGACTCAAGACATCTTCAAATTGGAGTCTGTAAAACTCAGCGAGCCCAGGAAATTATTGGTGAGTCACCGACCATGCCGGCGATCCCGATAGATACCGTCGTTGGGACCCCCACACTAACTGGAAGTCCTATAAAATTCAGCAAGGAAAATGAACACTCAGCGTGTCGCCGAGTGGATAGGGGAGCTCGACTATTTTCGCCGAACGGGCGAAGAATTAGATGGTTTTCTAGGTCAAAGGTTTAAAAGTTTTAAACTCATTCAATCTTCCTCACTTTTTATCTTTCCAAACTCACACCGGCACACTAGTTCTTATATTTTTACATTTTTAGTATTGATTTGTACTCGGAGTTGGATTACATTGCCGCCTAGCATTTCAATCTTCTCTTAATCAACACCAAAGGTTGGTTTTCTATACCCAGAGTTTATTTTCTCAAAAATTATACTCATTTGCAATAGCCTAATCTTGTTGAAGTGTTCTGATCCTGCCTGATAGGATTAGATTATTTACACGCATGATTTAATTTGATAATCTTGCTCGAGTAGTTGTGACAGTTGAATTCCCATAATTTTATGCCTTAAACTGGATTAAAATTTTAGGGGTTGTGCTTGGGTGTTATGGGTCCTACCTTAATTATACTAGTGCATGCTTTGATTTTGTTTTTGGGGGTTGCAGAGTTGAATTCAAGAAGTTAAGTTAAAAATAGGAACGTTGGGCCATTTGGCAAGTTAGGTTGGGCTCGCCGAACCAGTCGGCGGTTCGCCTAATGTCCCCATCATTCCTTTGATTTCATGCTCTATTTAATGATTGATTCTGTAACTTTTGGTGAGAAGCTTGATGTCACCAAAAGCACTCGGCGACTCGCCGAAAAGCTTCTCTTTCTCCCTTTGTCTGCACCCCTGAATCTTTGTGCACTGGAACTTTCGGCGGGCCTGTCCTTGTTCACAAAAAGCTATCAGTGACATGCTGAGTGGTTCCCCCTATTGCCTACATGTTGCAGTTTTAGAGCTAATTCCTTCTGCGAGCTCGATCTACCTCGCCCAGGAAATTCGGCGATTCGCCCTCTAGTTTAGCGAGTCTGTCTGAAATTGTTCTGCTGTGCTTTTGTGTAAGTTTTTCTAACTCCTCTTCGAAATTTTGCAAACATAACTAAATCAAAAGCTGCTGAAAGAAATACACCAGCCCCAAAGAAGTCCAAAGGGATGGCGATAAATGAGGATGCAGCTGCGTCGAAAGGCAAAGCTACGAAACTACCCACAACTACTTGGAAAGGCAAGGGCAAGAGGCCCACTTATGCCAGGAAGACCATTACCATAGACCCTAATATTCCTTCATGGCCCCAGGGATTCTGTAGAGCGGTGCATGTCTTTCTGGCGAACTCACACTCAACAGAACTTGGTGAATCGGGTATTGTTGCCCAAGCTCAGGGTGAGGTATCAGGCACTGATGCCAAGATAGACAGAGCGACTGTGTAGACAGGACCCCTTGTTTACCTCCCTCTCTATTTTGCTTTATTTCACTTTTGGATATTTTTATTTGCAATTGAGGACAAATATTTTTTAATTTGTGGTGGGGTGAGGCCCACCTTTGTGTGCTGATTATGACTTGTTTTGTTTATCTATTTGGGCTTTGTGCTTAAATTATGTTGACACTATTTTTTGTGGAAGGTTTGAGCTTGTGGCTCCTTGCTTTTAATTGCAAATGATTTTTGACCCTTCTGAAAAAATTTGCCACCTCTTGTATATGTTGAATGTGGCTATTCTCTTGCAAATTTGAGTATTGGTTTTGATCAATACCGATGACTTGAATAGTGATCTTAATAGAACAAACATGAATGTGCAGCTACGATGAGGCCAAATGAAGTTGCATAGACCATATGTGAACTCTTTGCATCTCGTTGTGACTAGCCAATTATCAAATTGAGTCTTTTGTGATGATCGTTGCACACTAGCAAAAGTGTGGAGTCTTGTGTGACTTTGGTGTCAATGTCTTATGTGATGAGCTTACTGTGAACCATGCATGCTAACACCTAGAATTTACCCCGTTGGTCCGGTCGACTAAGTAAGGCTATCTCTTGATATGATCTTAGGCAACTTCGAAGAGTGTGAGGCAATTTGACATATACCTCTTTTGTGGCCTACCTTATGAGTGTGTGAACCTCTTTTGAACATCCGTTGAGCCTTACCTTTCTTTGGTAGAAACTTGATGAAAATATGACCTCCTTTAACCCACTACCTATAATCCTCTTGATTTGTCGTTGATTGAATAGCCAAACTTAGGCCAAAAGCCTAAGTTGGGGGTGTGGTGAAAAGAGAAGGCAAATCAAGAAGTGAAAGAAAAGTCTCCTTTAACCCATGGATTTGATAAAAATGGAACCCCTACATACAAAAAAAAAAAAAAAAAAAAAAAAAAGAATGAAAAAGAAAAAGTCATTGAATAAAGTACAAAAACAATAAGATTTCCGAACAATCCATGGAAAGTGAATAATGAAATGACTTATGAGCACTAAAGAAAATGATGAAAGAAGAGGAAAGAAAGTTGTAACACTCCGTATCCTAGATAGACCAAAAATGCAGATTTTGAGAAGTTGCAGGTGCAACTTACGGTCACCATCCACGGACCGTAGATCAGACCACGGTCCGTGCTGGTGGTCCGTGGTTTACCACTGCAGCCCCTCCCCAGAACT
>JAJOOS010023287.1:0-11360 GCA_029582725.1 Solanum chiquidenum
AACTAAAATATGTACATTAAATTACTTAGAGTTTAAAAATAGATTTAAATTAAAATCTATTTTTAATACATAAGTAGACCTCAATTCTTGAACCAAAAACCCTAACCCGGCCCAAATAACCCAACTAAAGACCCCAATCCCTTCCCCATTTTCATTCAATCAATTTTGAACCACATAATCGCCGCTTCTAGGACGTCGGGAAAAGATCGGCGAGACCTCTGCCATCGCCGGAGTTGTCTCCTCCACCCTCTCACGCCTCTTGGAAGCTTCTCACAGTTACAAATGTCGAATAGACCTTAAGAAGGAACACATCGACACTAATGATTTCTCCTTCTAACTCAACAAATAAAAGATCTGTCCAAGGTCCATGGATGTAAAAAGAGCCTATATTGGCTCTGTTGAACAAGCTTTTCAATGTTGAAGACTCGAGATTCACTGATTCGTTGTCTCGGAGAAGGTCAATAACCTCCCTTTTACTTACTGTCCATTCTAGGTCTTTAAATGAATGTGTGAATGAATAAATATTCTTGCCCGCTCAATTAATTTTTTGTTGTATTCATTTTTATTTGATAAATAAAATCAGCATCTAAAATTGCTAATATGAACTGAAAACCTTAAGGAAAAAAATAATCACTGATCAGTTAATTTATCGATATGTGATTAACATTGTTGCTAGTCTAGTTTGTGTGTTGAGAACCACTTGAATCTGTTTTACTTCATTCTTGTTTTTAATCTTGTATGAGAGTTTTAAAACTAACTTGAACATTTAGGAGAAAGCCACTGATTCATATAAGAATTTAAAGTTGTCGAAATTTGTGACTATCTAGAAAAATATTATGGCTCATCTAAAATCTATTTCCAAGGATTTGATGTAATAAAATTTCTTTTATCAAAACAAAAATCTAATGCAAATACAAGTTTCTGAATTTACATAACTAAATACCATGTAAAAACTAGATGTTACTAGGAAAGATCTGTCTTGGAATTGTCTAGATGCTTGTAAAACAGCAAAAGTAACGTAATGTTAAGAAGTATCTTGGTGAAATGCTTCATAGTATGATCATACAAGTTATATGATACATTTATAGGAAGGAACATAACTATATGTTGTAGTAAAGTAATTTCTTTGGAAAGAAAATGTAGTCTTAGTCTTAAAATATGGTTCAATGTTTTATTGGTGCTCACTTTTGATTGATGTGACTTTGGAAATATGAAGTTTGTATGATGTCAGTTTTTTTTTATTGTTTTTATGCTTCACTAACACTTTTCAACATATTAGTTTTAGAAAGTTAGTGTTAGTTTTTGTTTCTGCGAGACCCTTGCCACCTGCCCATCCACTCTTGTCCTTAACTCGTTATGCCAAATCTAACTATTTGGTGCTGCTCAGCACAATATTTTCCTTCAGTTGCTTTAGCTAAAAGTTTCACTTTAAACGTGTTGCTGCATTCGATTTTGGATATGATTAATATCTATGAAGATTAAGTTATGGATGTATCCAAAGTTGAAAAAACTAAAGAAGAGTTACCTGATGATGATGGATATGTCACTAGAAAAAAATAATGATATGGAGTGACAAAACACATTTACCACAATTAACTATATTTTGATTTTTTGATAATTTAGTTTGAGTAATTGGTCATAGATTCAGTTTTAACGATATGCTTGTGGTGACTTTAGCTTCTTTTTAACTTGGCCAAACAATCAGCTCTTCAAGTCAGATACTTCTCAACTCCAATTTTTGTGCTTCTGCAATTTTATCATATTTATTCATTATTTTGTTTCTATGAAGGTTTTTTCTACTGATGTTGATTCTATGAATTACTTGGGAATCTGAGATGAAAATTAAGATGGATTGGAAGTTGTCAGAAGAACAAGGACAAATTTCGATAGAAATAAATAGAACGCTCCAAGAACAAATTAGATTAGAAGTGGACAAAGAGATTAAAAGCGGTGGATTCTATAATGTCGAGAATTCAACAGGTAACACATTGGTATCTATTTTGACCTTTTGTTATAACTGCAACTCTTGAGCACAAGTTGCCAATTGTTAGTTCTCTGTAATAAATCTTGAGCTATCCAACATCATCCCCAGATGCACCTCTTCATTGTTTCTCTTCTTGCATGGAACTAGCTTCTTTTCTTCAATTTTGTGAAGGAATTGGAAAACAACTTATAAATAGAATGCATTTGGTGAACTCGGAGTTGAATTTATTTTACCACCAGCAAGTTTGGTGATGTTAGCTTGTGCATTGTCCCTTTTTAAATAACTTTATAACTGTCCCTTTTTCTATTATCGTTCTTTTATAACCATATGTTTTCTATTAACATTATGATTATGTTAATAATAGAAGTGATCTTGTGTATTTTCCTATTAAGGGAAAGGTTCTTACATTACCCCAAAAGCCATCGACAAAGGAGGGGAGCTTGAAGACACTTAATAGTTAATTTTCTTTTTCATTTGTGTTGTGTATGCATAAATGACATTGAACAATGAAATATTGTGAATTATATATTTTGTTGAGTTTTCTTAGTAATAGAAGTACTTGTTATATCCAGTTTAAGGATTATTTTTTGTGTTTCTTGAATTACAATGAATGATGATAATATATTAATAGGTAATTGACAAAATATACGAGTATATATTAATTTTAGAGGAAATTTATTAGAATTGACTATTGCAGCTGAAAAGATAGGTTTTGTGGCGACAAAATTTGTCACAAATAAATTAGTACATGTGGCAATAATAAGTTACCACAAAATCTCAAGATTTAGTGGCAATTAGAGTTGCCATTAGAAGTATTAAACATCTGCGGCGACATAAGTCCTTTCTTTAGTGGCGATGAGAGTTGCAACTAATAGTATAAGACCTTTTGTCGCGACTGTAATAGCCACTAAAAGTCTAACTTCAGCGGCGACTTACAAAACATGTAATTTGTGGAAGCTTTTTTGTGGCATACTTGGTTACTTTTAGTCGCCACGATTTTAGATGTGATTATTTTGTATTTATATATGATCATGAATTTACTTTCTACCAATTTTTTAAAAACTTTGTTTCATTAGTTCTATAATTATTAGTAAATTAACTGTGGTTAAAGTTAATCGTAGTTAATTAATTTGTATGTATTGATTGGATAATATAGGTTATTGAGTTATGTAAAAGATACAGATGGAGAAGAAATTGAGATCTGATCATCATGTAAAGGAGACAAAGTCAGCTAGTATGATGTCGTCGGATTTCGTGTTACAGCGGGGGAACAAAAAGAGACTTCGGTGCAAGAAGGTACAAAATATTAACAATAATTATAATGACTCGATCGATTCGGTGGTGATTCCAAAAATATCGGTGCGAGTTGTTCGACAAGTTGTAAGATTTGATCTAAAAAATCAACCAGCTACCACCAACACCATCAGTAGTAATGCTTATTTGAATCTCCGGTAGTGAGCGACCTCCCCTTCTCATCGAATTCTCAGGTGCATTTTTTAAAATCTATTTTCCTTCTAAAAATGCTTGTTTGGTGCATGATTATACAACCTTTGACGTACTTAATGGTGGAGCTAGATACTGCAAGGAGGCTAGGGTTCATTAAAAAATTACTTTAATCCTCTTTATGATGATTAAGGAAAGATTATTGTGTGAAAAATTTACACTGATAAAACTAGAGTCAAGTAATAATAGATGATCTTTAATTGTATCCTGATTTGTAATTGATCATGTGGTAATGTTATGAACTATTAATCAATGCATCTAGATTTAATAATACCTATTTTTATATATTCTAAAAGAGGAAGAATTTTGAATGAAATGATTGAACGCAAGTGACCAAGTGTTTACCATCTTGAAAAAACATTCTAACGAGCGTATTAGTAACTCTTATATATATATAGTATCCTCTTAACCAAAAAGAGAGAGTAAGAGAGATCAATCATTTAATAGTAATCCACCTCAATCATTCAAGATGGTAAACACTTGGTCACTTGCGTCAATCATTTCATTCAAAATTCTTCCTCTCTTAGAATATATAAAAATAGGTATTATCAAATCTAGATGCATTGATTAAGAGTTCATAACATTACCACATGACCAATTACAAATTAGGATACAACTAAATGTCATCTTTTATTACTTGACTATAGTTATATCAGTGTAAATTTTTCACACAATAATCTTTCCTTAATCACCGTAAGGAGGATTAAAGTAATTTTTTTTATGAACCCTAACCTCATTGCGGTATCTAGCTCCACCATTAAATACATCGAAGGTTGTATAATCACGCACCAAACAAGCATTTTTAGAAGGAAAATAGAGAAAAAAATGCACTTGAGAATTCGATGAGAAGGGGAGGTCGCTCGCTGCCGGAGATTCAAATAAGCATTATTACTGATGGTGTTGGTGGTAGCTGGTTGATTTTTTAGATCAGATCTTACAACTTGTCGATCAACTCGAACCGATCTTATCGGAATCGCCACCGAATCGATCGAGTCATTATTATTATTGTTAATATTTTGTATCTTCTTGCACCGAAGTCTCTTTTTGTTCCCCCGCTGTAACACGAAATCAGACGACGTCATACTAGGTGACTTTGTCTCCTTTGGATGATGATCAATAACCTGTATTATTCAATCAATACATAAAAATTAATTAACTTTAACCACAATTAATTTACTACTAATGAAACAAATTATTTTAAAAATTGGTAGAAAGTAAATTCACGATCATATATATAATTACAGAATAATCATATCTAAAATCGTGGCGACTAAAAGTAACCAAGTATGCCACGATGGTAAGGTCGCCACTAAATATAATTCGTGGCGACTTTCAGGTGTTCTGTCGCCACAAAAGAGCTGATTTCTTGTATTGTAGGGAAGCGACTCCTGTCCAGTAGATGTTCTGTCCATTTCCTCTAGTTGAGCATTATATTATTTACACGTGTCCCATAAATATTTTAATGAATTGATTTGATTATCCTTTAACCAGGGTTAATTATTTTTACAATGAATTAATTAGATTCTCTACACGTGTCCCATGAATATTTTAATGAACTATTTGATTTATTATGCCTAGTAAAAGAAAATCCAATTTTGTCTGCTTCTAATTATAAGCTAAAATGATTTCAGCTTCTTGACATCCAATATTTTGATTCACGCATGGTAGGAAACTTTCAAATAGGAACATAAAAATGGGATAGAAAGATCACTTATAATTTGAAAACTTAAGTCTAATTTGTCACTCAAATCAAGAGTCAAGACACATAAAAAGCCACCTACAATAAAAAGTACAAACTATTTTTTTTTGCTTTATATCTGATATTCATATTGAGACTTGAACAGATGTGAGAAGTCCCAAAGAGCACACACAATTTAAGATGCACAAAGTAGAGATACATAACAATAACTCACAATAACAATTTCAAACAACTTGAACAAGAAACATAGTCTCTAAAGCCTTGATGAATATTGGTGGGCAGCTACATCGAGGACAAATCGATCGAAACTTAACATCATTCTTGGAAAGCCTATCAAAGGCTTCATTAATTTTGTCAATTGAAACAAGCTCTATCTCACACAAAATGTTGTGTTTGTTATCTCCTGTATTTAGGTTAGTCAATTATACAGAAACAAAAAATAGATGAAATAGACAGAATGTTTTTAATTCGAGTCCACAGAAATCACTGTGTTTTCTTAAGAAATTTAATCCCCTCACTGTACCCGAGGTTGCAGATTAATTCCTCCCAAGATAAAATAGATTAACCTGTTAGAGAAGTAGCGGTACCTCAAACTTCAATAACTTCAGCGAACGCAAGAACAATAACAAGAGCACACACAGACTCAGTCAATCGACAATTTTGTTTATGTAAGAAAATGTATGCAGAGAGGAAATATTTTCAGTATTTGAAAAACGGAAAAAAACCTCTTATTTATAGCCATTTACAGCAAAGAACGCGTCTGTTCATACAAATCTGTTTACACCCATTTTTTCTAGAACGTTGTGTCTTTTGGGAAAAATAATGACTTTTCGGAAGGATTACCGTTACACGTGAATTTCAAATATATTCCGTTGCGTCAAATTAGTTATGTTATTTAACTAACATTTTGAATTAATTTATAAGAGAAGGAAATGAATTAACAAGATTGATTAAATAGATTTTGTCCAAAAATATTAACAATCAATCATTTGCCAAATTCAAATCCAAATCCGAAGCCGAGCGAGCGACGACGACGACGCGAGGGGGTACGTTCTTCTTAGCCCTTTAAGAACTAAAGGAAGTGTTTCCTAATATAAGGACAACAATTTCCTCTCTTCTATCAATATGGTAAAAATGACTTTTCATTTGCACTTTGCAATGACTTTTCATTTTCCCTCCAAAATTAGTTCATGTACTTCCATTTTCTATTCTTTTTTCCCATTCATACCTTGCTAAAACCCAACAATCCCCCACATGAATGGGGAATGACTATTGTTAAAACATATGCATGAAAAACTTGTATGTCTCGTAAGTAAGGGTTAATCGCATCTGGATAAGTAGATTTCCCTTTAAACTTTCCGTAGTGAACATATATCGGATATACTCGGTCAATCGGTAGATTTGATATCTTTGAACCGTCGAGCTTTGGTGTATACCTAGACAACATAAGTCACACAATCAACCCTTGAACTGTTTTTGGTTCTCATTATTTTGTTCGTTTCAACCATGAACACATCTCGGTTAATAAGTGCCTAGAGAACTGGCCTTACCGAATTCTCCTTGAAGCGGCTTACACTTCACACTTACATAAGTGGTTTCTAACTGTGTTATCCCGTAGATACACTATTTGATATACCCTGTATCAAACTTAGAAACCATTAAAAAGTCCTTACGCCTTTATCCTGGTTACTGAACATTGTCTCATCATGAAAATGGACCATAAACTAAGTTTTGACAATGTTGAACCGTCATTTATGACTTTGTTTGATCTACTTGAACCTAGATCTTGGGATCTCCAGTCTTCTAGGTAGAGTTACCGCCACGATGACTTGTTCTCGGCCATAGTCCCATTCCCGTCGATGATCTCTCAACTCCCTCTCTAGTTAGGCCTTTTGTAAGTGGATCCGACACATTATCGTTTGACTTTACATAGTCAATTGTGATAATTCCACTAGAGAGTAGTTGTCTAACAGAGTTATGTCTTCGTCGTATGTGACGAGCCTTCCCGTTATACATAACACTTCCAGCCCTTCCTATTGCAGCTTGACTATCACAGTGTATGCATATAGGGGCCATTGGTTTGGGCCAACACGAAATATCTTCTAAGAAATTCCGGAGCCATTCAGCTTCTTCACCTGCCTTGTCTAAGGCGATGAATTCAGACTCCATTGTAGAGCGAGCTATACATGTTTATTTGGATGATTTCCAATATATTTCTCCTCCACCAATGGTGAAAACATATCCACTCGTGGATTTCATTTCAGTTGACCCAGTAATCCAATTTGCATCACTGTATCCTTCTAGAACTGTTGGATATTTGTTGTAATGCAAAGCATAGTTTTGAGTGTCTTCTAAGTACCCCAAAACTCTCTTTATTGCCAACCAATGATTTTGATTGGGATTACTTATGTATCGACTCAGTTTACTTATAGCGCAGTCTATGTCTGATCGTGTACAATTCATGACATACATCAAACTTCCCAATACTCTGGCATAATCCAATTGAGACGGACTTTCACCTTTATTCTTAGCAAGATTAAGGTTCACATCAATTGGGGTCTTTGCCCTTTTAAAATTCAAATACTTGAACTTTTCAAGTACCTTTTGAATATAATGAGATCGAGACAATTCTAGACCGTTAGGAGTTTTATGAATCGTAATTCCCAATATCAAATCGGCAACTCCTAGATCTTTCATATCAAACTTACTAGCGAGCATACGCGTAGTAGCTTTTACATTGGCAATGTCCTTGCTCATTATCAACATGTCATCCACATATAGGCATACAATGACTTTCTGATTCAGAGTGTCTTTAGTGTAAACACATTTATCACATTCATTGATCTTAAATCCATTTGACAACATGGTTTGATCAAATTTTGCATGCCATTATTTTGGTGCTTGTTTTAGTCCATAAAGTGACTTAACAAGTTTGCATACTTTCTTTTCTTTACCGGGAACTACGAAGCCCTCAGGTTGTTCCATGTAAATCTCTTCCTCCAGCTCTCCATTTAAGAAGTCAATTTTCACATCCATTTAATGGATTTCAAGACTGTATACTGCAGCTAGGGCAATTAACATCTGAATTGATGTAATCCTAGTCACTAGCGAGTATGTGTCAAAATAATCAAGACATTCTTTTTGTATAAAGCCTTTGACAACAAGTCTTGCTTTATATTTGTCAATAGTTCCATCATCTTTCATCTTCTTTTTGAAGATCCATTTTGAACCCAAGGGTTTTTCTCCCTGGAGGAAGATCAACCAACTCCCAGGTATGATTGCTTAGGATTGATTCAATCTCACTATTGACAGCCTCCTTCCAAGAGGTTGAGTCGCTAGACAACATAGCTTTCTTGAATGTTTGAGTCTCACTTTCAAGAAGGAATGTTACAAAATCATATCCAAATGAAGTAGTTGTCCTTTGACGTTTACTACGCCTTGGACTCTCTTCATTAGGTTCCTTCTCTTTTGGTTCTTCTCGAGGTTGTTTAGACCACCCACTATATGACTCAGGTCTAGTTTTATACGGATAGATATGTTCAAAGAATTCAGCATTATCTGATTCCATTATCGTATTGTCATGAATATTCGAATGTTCGGACTTATGAACCAAAAATCAACATGCCTTACTATTTGTGGCATATCCAATGAATACACAATCCACAGTCTTAGGCCCTATTTTCACCCTCTTAGGTATAGGAACCTGGACTTTGGCTAGACACCCCCACACTTTGAAATATTTCAAGTTGGGTTTTCTACCTTTCCATTTCTCATATGGAATAACATGTGTCTTCGTGTGAGGCACTCTATTGAGTATTCGATTTGCTGTAAGGATAGCTTCCCTCCACAAGTTTTGTTGTAAACCTGAACTTATAAGTAAGGCATTCATCATTTCCTTTAAAGATCAGTTTTTCCTTTCCGCAATTCCATTAGATTGGGGAGAGTAAGGAGCAGTTGTTTGATGGATTATTCCATTTTCCAAACATATTTCTGCAAATGGAGATTCATATTCTCCATCTCTATCACTTCTGATCATTTTGAGCTTTCTATCCAACTGATTTTCAACTTCAGTTTTATATTGCCTAAATGCTTCTATTGCTTCATCCTTACTATTTAACAAATAGACATAACAATATCTAGTGCAATCGTCAATAAAAGTTATGAAATACTTTTTTCCACCACGTGTTGGTGTTGACTTCATGTCACAAATGTCAGTGTGAATCAGTTCTAAGGGATATGAATTCCTTTCAACAGATTTATAAGGATGCTTAGCATACTTAGATTCAACACAAACTTGACATTTTGATTTATTGCACTCAAATTTAGGCAAAACATTTAAGTTAATCAGTTTTCACAAAGTTTTGTTATTAACGTGTCCCAAACGTTCATGCCATAAACATTTAGACTCAAGCAAGTAAGAAGAAGCAGAATCTTTATTCATATCAAATGCAATTACATTGAGTTTAAAGAGGCCCTCAGTGAGGTAACCTTTTCCTACATACATATCATTCTTACTCACTACAACTTTATCAGAAACAAATACACATTTGAATCTGTTCTTAGTCAGAACTGGTATAGAAATTAAGTTCTTGCGCAATTCCGGAACATACGAGACCCTGTTCAAAGTCACCACCTTGCCCGATGTCATTTTTAAGAGGACCTTGCCTGTTCCTTCCACTTTTGCAACAACGGAGTTTGCCATAAACAACTTCTCGTCTGCTGGTGCTGGAGTATATGATGCAAATAATTCTTTGTTGGCACAAACATGGCATGAGGCGCCATAATCTATCCACCATTCTCTTGGATTTCCAACCAAGTTGCATTCTGAAAGCATTGCACAAAGATCATCCATCTCTCTTTTGGATTCAACCAAATTTTCTTGATCCTTCTTCTTGTCCTTCTTGGGACCCCGACATTCATTAGCCTTATGACCACGTTTTCCACAATTGAAGCAGCTTTCATTGAATTTCTTCTTAGGAGGATTGCTCTTTGGACCAGATGCTTTCTTTCTTTTCTTTGATTTTGTGGGATCTTCTTCAATAATATTTACTCCAGACATTGCTGAATTACCACGCGACCTCTTCTCTGCTGCCTTGTTATCCTCTTCGATTCTCAGCCTTACCATGAGATCTTAAACAGTCATCTCCTTGTGTTTATGTTTCAAGTAGTTTTTGAAGTCCTTCCACAATGGAGGTAACTTCTCAATAATGGCAGCCACTTGAAAATCATCATTCACAACCAATCCTACATTAAAGATTATGTGAGTATTAAGAATAAACTTAATATTTCCAACATAGGTATTAAATAAATTTATACCTTCAGCAAGGAGATCATGGATTATGACCTGCAATTCTTGAACTTGGGTGACGACAGTCTTACTGTCTATCATCTTATAGTCCAGAAACTTTACCACAATAAACTTCTTCATTCCGGCATCCTCTGTTTTGTACTTCTTTTCTAAAGCATCCCAGAGTTCTTTCGAGGTTTTGACATTACTGTACACATTGTACATATCATCCTGCAGGCCACTTATAATATAATTTTTACACAAAAAATCAGAATGTGTCCATGCTTCTGTTACCAAGAATCGTTCTTCAGGCGGAGTTTCATCCGACATAACAGGAACATTCTTATTAATGAACCTCTGCAGACTCAACGTAGTCAGATAGAAGAATATCTTTTGCTGCCATCTCTTGAAGTCGACTCCAAAAAACTTTGCAGGTTTCTCAGCCGGTGCTAGGGAAGCAGTTGAACGATTGTGTGCAACCGATGTTGTTGCAGCACTTACTGTTCCAGCATTTACTTGACTTGAATTAGTTATTTTTCTGTCACAAATGGCAGACAATTTTAGTATGTGAAATAATAACAGTAAAGAATAAATCCTTACACAGACTGTTTCTGATTTAACGATAAAGTTTTTATGTTCTTTTAATCGTTAATTGAATGAATTTTAAAAATTCAAACAGAGTAGAAAACCATAAAGGTTTTAATCTCCAGAAACCTCAAATACAGAAACTATTAAATTTCTTAAGATTGTTATCTCCTGTATTCAGGTTAGTCAATTATACAGAAACAAAAAATAGATGAAATAGACAGAATGTTTTTAATCCGAGTCCACAGAAACCACTGTGTTTCCTTAAGAAATTTAATCCCCTCACTGTACCCGAGGTTGCA
>JAJOOS010023288.1:0-12598 GCA_029582725.1 Solanum chiquidenum
ATTCATCATTTGTCATAATAAGCTTTACTCTCAAAGCCCTAATCATACTTCATCACATTAGCTTTACTCTCAAGCCCTACTAATTATCATTCATAATACATGCCTTATTCTCAAGACAATTCTAATCATCATATCTTACAAGTCATGATTGATATATATACTTGATTTCATTCAATTCACATCTATATGCCTCAATCTTAAGCAATCTAATCATACTTCATCATATTACCCCCCAATTTCTATCTCTACTAATCATGGTTCATCATGCATAGAGTAACCTCAATAAATCCATGTCTATATGCTTAATTCTGAAGAGGTCTACAATATATTTCATCAATTCTAGAAGATTACATCTAAATCCTCAATTTCCCTTTTTTATGGCATAAAACCCAACTATATCAAATTCACCTTAGAATCATAGGTTCAGCATGGGTACATGTAAAATCATACTAAAACATGCAATTCCATCATTAACAAGCATAAACAACCACAATACACTGTATTGGGTCATAACCCATAACATTTAAAGAACCCTTATTTTGACTTGGGGAATTCTTCTTCTAAATTGGGGAAAACATGGGGGCTTCATGGATGAAAGGAATCCATGAATAAATAAGCCATCATACCTTAATTACAAAGTCTAACAATCTTGGAAGAATGGAGACTTGACTTGACCTAGCTTGAACCCTCTTCTTTTTCTTCAACTTTCTAGAGAGAGAAATATTTGAGAGGATGAACTTTGGGATTCTTTGGGGTTTTGGAAATAATGTCTTCAATGGTGAGTTTAAAGGGTTAAAATAGATTATATAGGTGTCCAAATCTAAGACAAAACTATCTCACTTAATGCCCCCTTCAGTTGGAATTTCCCGAAAAGCCCTTAATTGGGCAGCGTAGTGCCAGGCTTCACAGCAGGCTCCACGAGCCGTGGTCCTCACCACTAGTTGTGGCCCCGCTTGTGGTCCAGTGGCTAGGCCACCATGTCTTAGTCTCCAAAAGTTGAAGGCATATTCAAGGGCCTACACAGGAGTCGTGGTCTTCACCACTGGCCGTGAAGTGGCTCGTGAAGTTGAGCCATCTTGGGCAGCCTCAAGGTAGCTACTGCCTTAGCCACCACGGGCCACACCACGAGCCATGGTCCTCACCACTGTTTGTGGTAGTGGTCGTGAAGGTGAGGTAGTGCTTGGGGGGAGCTCGGGCAGCCTTGGCCCCTTCCCCTTGGCCCTTGCCTCTTGCCTTGGCTCTTGCCCTCTAGTCTTGACTTGTTGCCCTCATACTTAGCCCTAGTGGGCCTACTAGACTATGGGGTGTTACAATATCTCCCCATTGGGGACATTCGTCCTCGAATGACGATCTTGACACCTCTTCAAAGGAAACGACTCTAGAGTAGCAGCTCTTTATGCATGCAACACATCTAAAGGCACACAACCAAGGAGGAAAACATCAATTCCAAGCTAAACATACTCAATGCATCATATGGAAGGTAGGAACTACATCTAACAACCCATTATGCATGAAATCTCATAACTAATCATGTCCAAGGAGGAACTACCATCTCCGACTAGAAACATGCTCAACACACTTTCATGGAGCCGATATGCAATCTATACTCAAAGCATACATTCAAGGAGGAATCTCTCAACTCGAAGCTAAGACATGTTCATCAATTAATCTCATGAAGTCTATAGGCAACTCATAAATGCACTACAACATGAGGAAATCAAGCATGCAAACTCATTTTCTTTCTGAACACAAGTTTTTTCATGAACATGCATAACATAAGGAAATCATGGGAACATCTAAATACGCAAGACTTCACACAAAGAACAAACCATGAGGAACTCTTCATTTCAAGCTAAAGGAGGAGTAGAAGGAAAAGATAGGGATATCGAGACATCTTAACAGCCTCAGCCTCCTAAATAGCACACTCAACTAAATGACTCCTTCCTAACACTTTCACGAAAGCAACTTGCTCACTCCTAATTGCTCAACTTGCCGACCTAGAATCTCAACCAGCACTTCTTCATAAGAGAGATTCTCATTAACTCTCAATCCTTCCAAAGGATCTATGAATGTTGTATATCCAACACATTTCTTTAACATAGAGACATGGAAAACCGGATGCACTGCCGACTCATAAGGCAACCTAGCTCATAAGCACCATTACTAACACATCTCAAGATCTCATATAGGTCTACAAAATGGGGACTAAACTTCCCAAACTCATCATACCTTTAAAGGTGAGGAATTCAAGTAAACCCAAATCATAAACATTAAGAACACTCAACTACATTGCTATCTAAGCAAATCATCTCCCCCTTGGGAGCAAGCCTAAACGGACTTTCCAAGAACAATTCTTTCAATTCAACTAAGTGTCACGACCCGGGGTTACCCCCTAGAAGTAACACGGTGTAATTGACCCTGAAGGGGTCGCATACAATCCCTTAGCATAATCAAACACATAAATTCATAAGAATAATGCGGAAAAATTAAAACTTTTACAATAGAAGTCAAGCTTCATTTTCATAAAGCAAAATCTTAAGAATCTATACTTTGTCTCATACACCATCTAAAACATAGGAATACAAAGTTTGGGACTTATCCCTTTACATCTATAAAGTCTCAATATAAAAGATACACAATAGGAACTAAGAAATGGAAAATCTGTCCTCGAACTTGAGGACTCACCACAACTTGGAGATAAGCAATCCAAGTCTTCTTCAATAAAGGAGAATGTAAGCCACCTATCCAGAACCTACAGTTATCAAAATGTAGAGGAAAAAGGGGTTAGCACAAATATGTACTAAGTATGGAAACATGCATAAAATCCTTGAAATATGCTAAAAAGGACATTTTAGTGAAAAGTATGCATTTGTCAAGTTTGAAAACCAACATGCATTTACAATGTTCCACTCAACTCATAATCACTTTCATTCTCATTTCATGGTAACACCAATACCTTAGCAACCCCTAAGGAATACTTGTGCAATATGTGGTTGGCATCCCATAATACCAACCCTACTAAGTATTCCCTTCAAGCTACCTTGGTCATGCCTGGCATCTTTAGACCCCATCATAATCAATAATCACAAATAAGGAAACAGTCATGTACATTCTTGAACATAAGGAAAGTCATTCATAACAATTATCCATTCAACAATACATGCATACATTTATATCTCATCACAACACAAAGGAACCATCCCATAACATCCTACCAAGTCTACTTATGCAATATGGGAGTGAAGTATGATACCCCCACTCCTACTAAGTAAACTCACCAAGAAGTCATAGTATAGTTCATGTCTCGTTCATTTTATTCATTATATAGGGAAAATAGCATTAACCGACATAGACCATGTGAGCTACATGAAATCCGGTGTTCTACCCCCACACCGAAAAGAGGGTGTCCTACTTGCCTAAGGTAGAACTATCGTGATAGCTTTTAGGTGGATCCACTAGCTAAAGACCTATGTGGGCACATAGTTATGGGATAAGGAGATTGCTACTAGAAACCCGTACTTCTAGAGTAAAAGGTTTCCATCTCATGAGACAACCTATGTTGGGAAGCCGAACTTGCTAAACGTAAAAGCTTCTTATCGAATTGTTCATATCCTCTCGATACTAAGCCTAATTCCCTTTAAAAGTCATATTAAGCCTTTACTATGGTTCATGTTCAATAGATAATGTACTTCGGCACTCAAACCAACATTTATCATAATAGCTCATAGATTCATTAGGTGAGAATGTCCTTTCACTATAGAATCATCAGCATGTGAGTAAACCTTTCACATTACCATTCCTGGTGTTTTCATGAGAACTAGCCTTTCAATCAACACAACCACATCATCATAATCCTACACAAGACATGCATGAACATGTGTAAAGGGAAAAGGGGAGAATAGCCTTTCAACAATACCTCAATACACACAATAATGATAGGATTCTTACCTTTTAAGTGAATCATAGGTTCACATACAATTTTTATCAATCATGAACAATCCTTCACAATCTACCCCCTTCAAGGGTCATGAACCAAGTCTCACAATCACACTTAGAAATACTACTTTAAGCACGAAATAAACAAGATTCAATACTAGATTAACATTGACACAATTCATAGTAATCATCTTGCATCAATACACCCATCACAATTCATGAAATTAGGGTCATAGGGTAGTTCATGGGTTCATGGGGAGTTTTCCAATAAAAATCACCATTAAACGTCAAATCATCCATAATATAAGACAAATAACATAATGAAATCGTTTTTAGGAAGAACCCATGGTTAGAATGAAAACCCTAGTTTTTGAACAATATCCCAATTTTGAAATTAGAGTTGGAAGGGCTTCATGGAGAAAAGTGTTCCATGAATCAAGGTTCCCATACCTTAATTGATGTTTTCCCACGAAATTGGAGTGAAAATCTTGGAGCTTGAACCCTAATCTTGACCTTCTTCTTTGTTCTTCAATGGAGTCTAGAGAGAGAATCTTTTGGGGGAGAGAAGTTGGTTGAGTTTGAGTTTGTGAGTTATGAGAGTTAAAAGGGTTGTTTAATAGTTAAAACTACTTATTTAAGTCCTAAATATCTAATTTAAACAGTCCCTACCTTTTAATAAATAAAATAGAACTTACCTAATTTAATTACTCCTTGGCCGATTTTAAGACAGCATGGCAGCCCCTACCTAGGAGACCCCCACCTACGGACCGTAGGTGGGGTGACGCCACGTCCTGCACACTCGTGCTTTGCATCATAAAGGGGGGAGATCAAGGCAAGGTGAGGAGACTAAGTGTCAACCCACGACACCCACCTACGATTCGTAGGTTGGGTGACGCCACATACTGCTTAGTCGTGGTTTAAGTCTGAGACTTGGAGATTTGGGGAGCAACGTGAAGAAACTAAGTTGACTCACGATCCCCACCTACGGGGTGTGAGTCAACCTACACCTCGTAGGTTGCATTTCATAGGTGATGCTGCCTTTTGGCAGTTTTTAGGCAACCCCCCTTGGTCCGCCTCAATGACCCTTGGGGGGGGGGGGTCCTAGGGGGTCATGCATCGACGTTTAGACACTAAAACCCTAGTACCAACTTAGGGACATCATTTTAGGACTCTAATCTTACGTTCTAACTTTATTAGGCTACTAGACTACATGTTAGGCTCTAGCTTAGGTCATTAGATATCCAGGGTGTTACATTATCTCCCCCTTGGCAGCATTCGTCCCCGAATGATGATCTACACACCAAACTAAGTGAGAAACTCTAGACTAACATCCCAACATGCATGAAACATTAAAATGTGCAAAAACTAAGCACTAATCACATCATGCACAATTTCAAGGGAGGAAATTTCAACTCCATTTCACAACATGGCCAATGCAATACGAGTAAGTAGGATCTACATTTCCCAATACAATATGCATGAAACTCATCCATTAACATCAACATAGAAGGAACTACCTTCTCCAACTCATACAAGTTCAACACAACAATATAGAGCCAACATGTCATCTCATCAACACATCATTAAGCGTGTTCATCAATTTACCTCATGAAGTCAAAAATGCATTCATCATACTGAAATGCAAATCAATATAAGGGACATATAAATCAGGAAAACTCAATTTATCCTTTAACATGAATTCTCACAAGAACATGCACAATATAAAGAAATCATGGAAACTCCTACCATACACATGACTCCCCAAAACACTTAAAACTCAAGAGGAATTATTTACCTCAAGTTGCGATAGGAGTAGAAGGAAAAAGATGAGGATAGCGAGACTTCATGTCGGCCTCGGCCTCCCACGTAGCACCCTCAACTAATTGATTCCTCCATAGAACCTTAACGGAAGCTACCTCTTTATTCCTCAACTTCTTCACTTGCCGGTCCAAAATCTCAATCGGTACCTCTTCATAAGAAAGGTTCTCATCAACTTCTAAACCCTCTAAAGGAAGGATGGACATCGGATCACCAATGCACTTCTTGAGCATGCAAACATGAAACATCGGGTGAACCGGAGCCAACTCATTTGGCAAGTCCACTTCATATGCAACTTTCCCAACACGTTTCAAGATTTGGTATGGCCCCACATACCGGGGACTAAGCTTTCCTTTCTTGCCAAACCTCATCACACCTTTCATAGGTGAGATTTTCAAGTAGACCCAATCACCAACCTCAAATTCAAGATACCTCCTCCTAACATCGGCATATGATTTTTGCCGACATTGGGCCGTTTTCAACGTTTCTCTAACAAGTCAAACTTTTTCAATGGCATCATAAACTAGTTCGGGACCAATTAGGGAAAATTCACCTATTTCAAATCAACCAACCGGAGATCTACAGCTTCTACCATATATTGCTTCAAACGGAGCCATGGCAATGCTAGAGTGGTAACTATTATTGTAGGCAAATTTGATCAATGGAAGATGGTCGTCCCAATTACCCTTGAAATCAATCACACACGCCCTCAACATATCCTCTAAGGTTTGAATGGTGCGTTCCGCTTGACCATCCATTTGAGGGTGGAAAGTGGTACTATGTTTTAACATTGGTACCAAGCCCTTGTTGGAACGCCTTCCAAAAATGTGAAGTAAATTGAGCACCCCGGTCTGGAATGATAGACAAAGGAAACCCATGCAACTTCAATACCTCTTTGATGTACAATTTGCCATAGTCTTCCACCGAAAAAGTAACCTTAACGGGAATGAAGTGGGCTGATTTAGTCATCCTATCAACAATGACCCAAATAGAATCATGTTGCCTTCGAGTATGAGGCAAAACCACCACAAAGTCCATATTCACCTCCTCCCACTTCCAAGTGGCAATATTTATATCTTGAAATGAACCTCCCGGTTTTAGGTGTTCGGCCTTAACTTGTTGATAATTTGGACATTTGGCCACAAAACCCCTTATATCCTTTTTCATGCCATTCCACCAATAGACTTCCCGTAGATCACGGTACATCTTGGTGGCTCCCAGATGAATAGAATACCGCAAACCATGAGCCTCTTCTAAAATTTGCTCTCCCAAGTCATCAACATCCGGGACACATAATCTACCTTGGTATCTAACCACCCCATCTCCCCATTGGGAGAAAATCTCAACGGACTTGTTGAGAATCGACTCTTTCAATTCCATCAAAATAGGATCAAAATATTTCTTAGACTTTATATCAACCACAAAGGACGATTCGGAACTATGATGGACCATTAATCCACCCTTGGTGGAATCCACTAGTTGGACACCTAACCGGGCCAACCTATGCACATCACGAACCAATTCCTTCTTCTCATCTTCTACATGAGACACACTACCCATGGACAATCTACTTAAGGCATCCGCAACTACATTAGCTTTGCCGGGGTGGTATAAGACACTCATGTCATAATCTTTCAAAAGTTCTAACCACCTTCTTTGTCGGAGATTCAAATCTTTTTGGCTAAACACATATTGAAAGCTTTTGTGGTCAGTAAACACATATACATGCACCCCATAGAGATAGTGTCTCCATATTTTCAAGGCAAACACCACCGCCGCTAGTTCGAGAACATGAGTTGGATAATTCTTTTCATGTACCTTGAGTTGCCTTGAAGCATAGGCAAGCACCTTACCATGTTGCATAAGGACACATCCCAAATCCACTCGAGAAGCATCATAATATACTACAAACCCATCGGTACCGTCCGGTAAGGTCAACACTGGAGCGGTGGTGAGTCTATTCTTCAACTCTTGGAAGCTCTTTTCACAAGCCTCCGACCATTCAAATTTGGATTTCTTTTGGGTCAAGGTCGTTAACGGAGAAGCGATAGATGAGAAGCCCTCAACAAACCTCCTACAGTAATCGGCCAAACCCAAAAAGCTTCTAATATTGGTAGGACTTAGGGTTCTAGGCCAACTCTTAACCGCATCAATTTTCTTAGGATCAACCTTTATGCCCAAGCTCGACACTATATGACCGACGAAAGCAACCGATCTTAGCCAAAACTCACACTTGCTAAACTTAGCATACAATTGTTGGTCTTTAAGGACTTGCAATACTATCCTCAAATGCTTCATGTGATCACCCTCACTCTTAGAGCAGATCAAAATATCGTCAATAAAAACGATCACAAATGAATCAAGGTATTGCCTAAACACCCTATTCATAAGGTCTATGAAAGTCGACGGGGTATTGGTCAAACCAAAAGACATTACTAGAAACTCATAGTGACCATATCCTGTTCGGAAGGCCGTTTTAGGAATGTCAACCCCTCTCACCCTAAGTTGGTGATAGCCTGACCTTAGGTCAATCTTTGAAAAGTAACTCGCCCCTTGGAGTTGGTCAAACAAATCGTCAATCCTAGGGAGTGGATACTTATTCTTAATAGTGACCTTGTTCAATTGGCGGTAGTCAATACACATCCTAAGGGACCCATCCTTTTCTTCAAAAATAATACCGGAGCACCCCATGGAGATATGCTAGGTTGAATAAAACCCTTGTCTAACAAATCTTTGAGTTTCTCCTTCAACTCCTTTAATTCGACCGGAGCAATCTGATAATGGGGAATGGATATGGGTTGAGTATTCGGCAAAAGATCAATGCCGAAGTCTATTTCCCGTTCGGGAGGAATGCCGGGCAATTCATCGGGAAAGACTTCTGGAAATTCCCTTACTACGGGAACCGACTCTAAAGGAGGAGTCTCGAACTCAATGTCCTTAACTCTTACAATATGATAGATACAACCCTTAGAAATCATTTTACAAGATTTTAGACATGAAATGAATCGACCTCTAGGGATTGAATTTCCCCCCTTCGATTCCAAAATGGGCACATTTGGAAATTGAAACTTTACTACCTGAGTTCTACAATAAATAGAAGCAAAACAAGCATGTAACCAATCCATCCCCAAGATTACATCAAAATCAAGCATGTCTAATTCAACCAAATCTACCAATGTGACTTTATGAGACAATGAAATGGGACAACTCCTATAAACTCTTTTAGCTACAACGGAGTCACCCACCGGGGTAGAAACCGAAAAGGGTTCTTCTAAGACATCGGGGAGTACATAAAATTGCATAGCCATAAAAGGAGTAACAAAAGATAAAGTGGCCCTAGGGTCTAATAATGCATAAACATCAATGGAAAATACTTGCAACATACCGGTAACAACATCTGGGGACCCCTCTTGATCACTTCAGGATTGGAGAGCATAGAAGCGATTCTTCCTAGGAGCATTAGAATTTGATCCACTTGGAGGGACTTGCTTGCCCTCTCTCCCTTGAGCCTTTAGCATAGGACAATCTCTCTTCATATGACCACTCTTCCCACAACTAAAGCAACCATCTGTGCCAACTAGGCACTTGTCTTCATGCTTCTTGCCACACTTTGCACAGCTAGGTCTTTCAACATAAGAGCCACCTCTATTGCCTCCTTGAGGTTTAGGGTTAGACACTCTATCTTTGTTGGGCCTTGGTGCATTGGAGGAGCCTTGGTTGGAAAACCTCTTTTTGAACCTTGGTTTGTCTTGAACCTCAAACTTACCCTTGGAAGAATTCCCATCATCGTTCCTTTCCCTCTTCACTTCTCTACCCACTTGCTTGAGATTTTGTTCCTCTATTTGTTCGGCATGAACCATAAGTCGTGAAATGTTCATGCTCGAAATGAGCAATGCCGAACGGCACTCGTTTACCACTAAGTTGGATATCCCCATGACGAATTTGTTCATCTTAGCCCTAGAGTCCGCCACCAAGGTTGGAGCATTCTTAGACAATTGGGTGAATTTAAGGCTATATTTCTTCACACTCATACCTCCTTGGCGAAGGTTGATGAATTCGTGCATATTTCTCTCCCTCAACTCTAGGGGGAAAAACCTATCAAGAAAGGTCATCTTGAATAGTCCCCAATCAATTAGGCCCGCTCTCACCGATCTCTCCTCTTTCCATTGCTCATACCAAACTTGAGCTACCTCCTTCAATTGGTAGGCATCCAATTCCGCCTTTTCTCGAGAAGAAACACACATAGCCTCAACCACCTTAAGCACCTCATCTAAAAAGCCTTGTGGGTCCTCATCCACTTTAGAGCCATAGAAGGTAGGGGGATTCATTCTTGTGAAATCCCTAATCCTTGAAGAGGTTGTAATCACATTAGGGTTCACTTGAACTCTAGCATCCCTAGTGACTTGAGTCGTTAGAACATGGGTCAAGGATTAGAGAGCCGATCTTATCTTTACATTGGTCATGGCCCCTTCATCATTTGGAGCTAGAGGAACTTGAGGCCCTTGGGGAGGAAATCCCTCATCATTAGCAACCTCTTTTTCCACTCTTTTTGCGGCCGCTCTTTTTGTATTCATATTCCTATATGCATAAGAAAAGGGTTAGGAAAGAGGACTTCATAGAGTTAGGACTCTAAAGCACGACTAAAGAGTAATGAAGGAGTGAATGTTACTAAACATCTTATAGCCTCCTATTCATAAGTGTGGCGCATTTCACACTCATGAACAAGACTCTACTAGATGTGGTTTATGAGACATCAACCTAATTATTATCCCAATATCTTATGCTCTGATACCAAGTTTGTCACGATCCGGGGTTACCCCCTAGAAGTAACACGGCGTAATTGACCTCGAAGGGGTCGCATACAAGCCCTTAGCATAATCAAAAATAATGCAGAAAAATTAAAACTTTTACAATAGAAGTCAAGTTTTATTTTCATAAAAGAAAATCATAAGAATCTAGACGTTGTCTCATACGCCATCTAAAACATAGGAATACAAAGTTTGGGACTTAGCCCTTTACATCAATAAAGTCTCAATATAAGAGATACACAAAAGGAACTAAGAAATGGGAAATTCGTCCTCGAACTTGAGGACTCACCACAACTTGGAGATAAGCAATCCAAGTCTTCTTCAAGAAAGGAGAATGTAAGCCACCTAGACGGAACCTACACTTATCAAAATGTAGAGGAAGAAGGGGTTAGCACAAATATGTACTAAGTATGGAAACATGCATAAAATCCTTGAAATATGCTAAAAAGGACATTTTAGTGAAAAGTATGCATTTGTTAAGTTTGGAAACCAACATGCATTTACAATGTTCAACCAAAGTCATAATCACCTTCATTCTCATTTCATGGTAACACCAATACCTTAGCAACCCCTAAGGAATACTTGTACAATGTGTGGTTGGCATCTCATAATACCAACCCTACTAAGTATTCCTTTGAAGCTACCTTGGTCATGCATGGCATCTTTAGACCCCATCATAATCAATAATCACAAATAAGGAAATAGTCATGTACATTACTTGAACATAAGGAAAGTCATTCATAACAATTATCCATTCAACAATACATGCATACATTTATATTTCATCACAACACAAAGGAACCATCCCATAACATCCTACCAAGTCTACTTGTGCAATGTGGGAGTGAAGTCTGATACCCCCACTCCTACTAAGTAAACTCACCAAGAAGTCATACTATAGTTCATGTATCGTTCATTATATTCATTATATAGGGAAAATAGCATTAACCGACATAGACCATGTGAGCTACATAAAATTCGGTGTTCTACCCCCACACCAAAAAGAGGGTGTCCTACTCGCCTAAGGTAGAACTATCGTGATAGCTTTTAAGTGGATCCACTAGCTAAAGACCTATGTGGGCACATAGTTATGGGATAAGGAGATTGCTACTAGAAACCCGTACTTCTAACGTAAAAGATTTCCATCTCATGAGACAACCTATGTTGGGAAGCCAGACTTGCTAAACATGGAAGCTTCCTATCTCATTGTTCATATCCTCTCGGTGCTAAGCCTAATTCCCTTTAAAAGTCATATTAAGTCTTTACTTTGGTTCATGTTCAATAGAGAATGCACTTAGGCACTCAAACCAACATTTATCATAATAGCTCATAGATTCATTAGGTGAGAATGTCCTTTAACTTTAGAATCATCAACATGTGGGTAAACCTTTCACATTACCATTCCTGGTGTTTTCATGAGAACTAGCCTTTCAATCAACACAACCATATCATCATAATCCTACACAAGACATGCATGAACATGTGTAAAGGGAAAAGGGGATAGTAGCCTTTCAACAATACCTCAATATACACAATAGTCATAGGATCTTACCTTTTAAGTGAATCATAGGTTCACATACAATTTTCATCAATCATGAACAATCCTTCACAATTTACCCCCTTCAAGGGTCATGAACCAAGTCTCACAATCACACTTAGAAATACTACTTTAATCATGAAATAAACAAGATTCAATACTACATTAACATTGACACAATTCATAGTAATCATCTTGCATCAATACACCCATCACAATTCATGAAATTAGGGTCATAGGGTAGTTCATGGGTTCATGGGGAGTTTTCCAATAAAAATCACCATTAAACGTCAAATCATCCATAATATAAGACAAATAACATAATGAAATCGTTTTTAGGAAGAACCCATGGTTAGAATGAAAACCCTAGTTTTTGAACAATATCCCAATTTTGAAATTATAGTTGGAAGGGCTTCATGGAGAAAAGTGTTCCATGAATCAAGGTTCCCATACCTTAATTGATGTTTTCCCACGAAATTGGAGTGAAAATCTTGGAGCT
>JAJOOS010023289.1:0-16477 GCA_029582725.1 Solanum chiquidenum
ATACATACCAAAATTAGCAGAGAATTTAAAATCATTACAACAAAAATTAAAGAAAGACATAGAATACCAGTTTGATAAAAAAGACCAAACACAAATACTAAAAGTAAAATTATTATGTAAAAACCTACCAAAACTATATTTCCCGGATGAAAACAAAAAAATTTACATACATAGTAGAATCAGATGCCAAAACATAAAATAACAGCAAAAAATAAAATAAAATAAAAATAAAAAATCCTTTTGAAAGAATAGTCACAGTCATAGATAATAATGACTATAGCTATAATGAGATTGACATAGAAGAAGATTTAGAAATAGTAAAAGAAAGATTAAGCACATCAATAAGAATAAACAATGAAATACCACAAATATCATAAAAAATGAGTACCTCAAGAAAGACACAAAAATCAATGGTAGAAGAAATAAAACCATATATAAGATTAAATTTTCATAGTTTTTTATCATTTCATCATGCATGTATGTAGTCATGTTCGTTGTTATGCAGATTTTTTATTTTCAATTATTCCTTCCTATCATATTCATAATTGATTAAATTCATATTAGATCATTATGAACTAGATTATTTGTTTATCATGTTTTCCGGTCACTACTAGCATCGTACTTTAGCGGATACTTTCTTCTTATCAGCGCCTCAACTTTGTTTACTCCCCTAAACGGCTTTCCTCGCCTACCGGTTTCAACATTAGGATGGCATAGTATATAAGTTTTCTCTCTGTTTCCAGTGTGCTAATAAATTAGAAATCATGATTCAAATAATTCTAATACATAATAACTAACATAAATTTATTCAATCATATATATGATATTCAGGAATATATGAAATTAGTTCCGCATATTTTTTTAACAATATACCTTTGCCTCTTGGTTATCCATGATATCTGAAATATCTGATTGAATTTCAGATTGTTGTTCCATTTATCTAAATACTATATCTAAATATTAATTTTTATAGAGAGGTTTTTGAAAAGAGAGTTATATATATCAGGCATTGCCTGCCCTTTATTTTTACATGTTCCTTCCTTTATATAGAAAGGAATTTCTATTCTAATAACTATTCATGTTACATACTATGCATCCTACTTACTTTACAAATTCTACACTTGTCAAATATAATATGACACACCATACCTACACCATACCTACTTTATGACACATTTATCTACTTTATGACACATACTATTCACACTATGACACACTATTATGACTACTACTATTCACACTATGACACACTATTATGACATACTACTATTCACACCATACTTTATTGACTTTTTTACAAGACAAATAACTTTCAAATAACTTTACGTCTATTCTTCTTCTTATCTTCTTCTCCGTCTTTATCTTCTTTTATCTTATCATTCCAGCTGGACATCTGGTATCACATTATCTTCTCCGTTGCATTTTGAGCATATATGATCTGGGTATTTGTGTCCAATCATCTTGCAATATCTGGTTAATAGTTCTGGTGAAATAAATCCTACTTTGAGTGCTCTTGTCGTAGGTTTTTCATAAAGATTAAGTAGTCTATGTGTCCACTAATGGAACCCTTTAGGAGGTAGCCACTACAGAGCAGTCTTGAGTATCAGTTGATTAGACAAGGGCTGGAGAATGATTACCGAGTCCTATGATTTTAATACCTCAAGTTCTCAGGAAAGAAGGACATGCATGAGTTTCCGTACCTCCAATAGTGCCATCGGTGGTTCCTATACAACCATTGGGTTCTTTAGAATAGGATATGAGAGGAGTGATACAGTTTTCCCTCTGTTGGTAGCTTCTCAGGCCTAGAGATAGAGTGTTGATGTACTTAATGCTACTTAGAGAGAGGAAACTGTATTTAGGATTTCAGATTTCCTTCGTATAAATCCGCCAGTGTTTACAGGCTACAACCTTGCTGAGGACCCTCAAGAATTCATTAATGAGACTCATATAATTTGTAAGGTGATGAATGTATCAGAGATATATGTTTTGTAAGTGTCTTCTTATCACTTCAATGATGTTGCTATTGCTTGGTATGAGATGTGTGAAGTTTAAAGGGGCCAAAATGCTTCACATTGGTCAGGGCAGACTTTTCAAAGACCTTCATAGATTTTTTTTCCCATTAGAGCTTAGAGAATCAAGGGTAGATGAATTTCTAATCTAAAGAAGCGTGATCTTAGTGTCATAGCGTATAGCATGCGATATGCACAATTTTACTGATTTGCTCCAGAGTCTTTTAGTACCCAGACATTAAGGATTCATCACTTTGTAGTGGCCTCGCAGATTGCTTGAAGGATATTATCTTAGTTGCTGCCTGAATAATGATTTGGATATAGCAAGGATCATGGAATATTCTCAGAAGCTAGAGGAGGAACAACATAATCATGAAGTATAGAGGGAGAGAGACCAGAATAGGAAGGCTAGGATGGTTGGCCAGAATAAGGGAAGCCATGGATCTTCAATAAGCCAAGGCAAGCTAAAGAGACTCAGTCAGCACTACGTTCCATATTTAATGATCCAATGTGATTTTTGATACATAGATATGATCAGGGTTAAACTTTTAGGGCACCATAGCTTCAGCCCTAGAGGGGTACCAGTAATAAATTATCACCTCGACCTACCTGCAGACAGTGAGTCCAAGCTCATAGAGGAAATTATTCGTGTGGTTCAAATGCATATTATTGGTGTGGTGTAGAGGGGCATATGCTTCTAGATTGCTCATAACCCAGAGATAGAAATAATCGTGATAGATCACAGCTCGTAGGGTCTACAACACCTTCGTCTTCTCATGGTCTGCAGGTACTGTCAAATTGAGGATCTAGTAGTGATAGAGGGGTTGTTTCAAGCGGCAACAAAAATTGTATGGCTGAGATACATTGGCTAACTTGATTGAACTGGAAATGGTTGACTTTGATGTAATCATGGGCATGAATTGGTTGTCCTCTTGTTATGCTATTGTTGATTGCCGATCCAAGATTGACCGATTCCATTTTCTAGGAGAACCAGTCCTATAGTGGAAGGGTAATGCTCTGATGCATAGAGTAAAGTTTATTTCTTATTTTAAGGCAAAAAAAACTTATTACGAATGGGTGTTTATATCCTCTCATTCGAGTAAGAGACCTTGAAGCTGAGAAGCATGTGTCGACACTTTAGTCAGTATCAATGGTGAGTGAATATCCTGATGTGTTCCTTGAGAAACTTCCAAGAATATCTCCCGTTAGAGAAATCAACTTTTGTTTTTATGTAGATGATGTTTGCGTAATCAATACACAACTTCTGATGCAAGTGTCTACGATCGTGCAATAGTATAGTAACCCAACCAAGGGTTGGGGTCGTGTCCCAAGGAAGTGGTTTTGAGAATTAATAGAAAATTAGAATTAAGTTCTAATTAGTCGTAGCTAAAGACATTATCGATTAAAAACATTGTAAATCAAATAGGGGTGATGCAAGCGTCAATTAACAATGGTGTTTTTGTCACAAGTAAGCAAAAATAGCGAAAAATAGCAAAGAGTACTAATAAATGAGAGGGGATTCTTGGGATGTGATTAGGAATACGGGATAAACAAGACTATTTGGTACATGCTTTTGATAGAAAACTTATAGAGTAATTATGACTAGGCTAGACTTTAAGGGGGATAAGCTCTCTCTCGAGCAACTTACCCCATTTAAAATGAGTTCCTCTCGGACACCCAGTTGCCGCATGAAGACCAGCCTATGAATTACCCCACTCACTCTCTCAAGGTGAGTGTGTGGGAATGAGACTAGGGTTCACTCTCTCAACCTGAACCTCATGTCGACCCACTCCCACCAGCCATCAATTTAGTAGTCTTAGCTTCACGACTTCTCTCTCGAGCAAGCCAAAAACACATATATGAACTTGTATTTGCAAGTACAAATTCATTAAATTCACCCAAAACTACTAAACGAAATCCAAATTAAACTACAATTAAACTATCAGCAAGCAATACCCAACAACTAATCTAACCCATATTCACAAAATCACACCCCAAGAATTGGGGTTTTTAGCCACACATGTAAAAGAGATATAAATTTATACCTAAATGAGTTTGCATTCAAATGGGTATGAAGATTTAAGTCTTGATACAAGCTAAGAACGAAGAATCCAAAAGACTCAAGCCCAAATCCTTGGAGATGAAACCCTTTGAATCTTCAAGTTCTTCAAAACCCTCTCAAACTTAGAGCAAACCTATCAAAAAGTACTATTTAATGCTAAAATTATAATATTGTTCGACTCTTTTAACTACAACTCTAACTAGTATTTATAGTTTTCAGAAAGTGTGCTGTGAAGGACCCATTCGGCGTAGTTAGTGTGGATCGCCGATGCACTCGGCGATCCGCCCTTTGTTCTGCTTGATCGCATTTCAGCTCATGCCTTTAGCGTCTTCGCGTCCTGGATCATTGTGTGGTATAGTACTGCTTCACGGAATTGTTCGGCGACATGCTGACTGCTCCTTTTCAATGCCGATTTGTTCCTTTGCTTCATGGCTCAGCACACTAGAACGAAAGGAGATCTTCAAGCCTATCAGCGACTCGCCGAATGGATTGGGTGATCCTCAGGTCTTCATTTCTTTGTTCTTTTTCAGCCTTTTTGTTCCTTTTTGCCAAGTAGTGTCTGTACTTTGCCTCAAACTCAAAATACCTGAAATTCAAGGTTATTCATCAGTTATTGAGACAAAATAAGCATTTGAGGACACTAATTCTATCAAAATATATCCCTAAATGAGTCCAATTTATGGACTCATCAACACCCCCAACTTAAACTTTTGCTTGTCCTCAAGTAAAACTAAAGTTAAGCCGTTCAAAAAGGGATGTCTCAAACAATGCTACACAAGACTCAATCATGAATGTACACAACAAGACTCAATTTACTCATGCAAGGATCAAATGTATACCCAAAGATTCAAGTTGTGACACACCATTACCAAAGATTCTCAAGTTCACAATACTTGCTTCAAATGCAAGTTGAAGCTCAACAAAAGTATTTGAATGCCCTCACACAAAGGATGATTCCATATTCGCACACATGTTTAATCATTTAAAGTTCCTAAATTAGATGCAACGCTCACACTAAAAAGAAGAACACAATGCATGCTTTCACCCATAGGTTTTCCCGTATTTTCCAGTTAACATTTGCTTCAGCTCTCTCAAGATCAAAAAGGTCTTTTTAAGGCTTGTAATGGGGCTGAGTGCAAAGGTATGGTCATATAGGCTTAGTGGATTTCATCCTCATGAATTGTGGTGTTCACAACACTTCCTTCCCTTTTCCTTCATCATTTTCTTTAGTGTTCATAAGTCATCCTATTATTCACTTTCCCATAGTGTGTTGGAAACTCTATTTCTTTTGTACTGTATTCGACAACTTTCTTTTTCATTCTTTTCTTTTTCTCTTTATCTTTTTTTTTATATGGAGGGGTTCCATTTTTTCAAGACCATGGGTTAAAGGAGACCTTTTTTGCACTTCTTGACTTTCCCTTTTCTTTTCACCACACCCCCAACTTAGGCTTTTGGCCTAAGTTGGCTATTCATTAAACCACAAATCAAAAGGATTATAGGTAGTGGATTAAGAAAGGTCTAGTTTTCATCAAGTTTTTTCCAAATAAAGGTAAGGTTCAAGGGGTGTTCAAGAGAGGTACACACACTCACAAGGTAGGCCACAAAAGAGGTATATGTCAAATTAGCTTACACTCTTCAAAGTTGCCTAAGATCACGTCAAGAGAAAGCCTTACTTAGTCGACCGGACTAACGGGGAAAATTCTAGGTGTATTCCTACATGGTTCCAGTAAGCTCATCATACAAGGCATCGACACTAAAGTGAAACAAGACTACACACTTTTTCTAGTGTGCAACGGTCATCACAGGAGAATCAATTTGATACATGGCTAATCACAACAAGATGCAAAGAGTTCACACATTGTCAATGCAACTTCATTTGGTCCTATCGTAGCCGCACATTCATGTTCGTTCGATTGCAAGCACTATTCAAGTCATCGATATTGATCGAAACTGAGACATAAATTTGCCAAGGACTAGCCACTTTTAATCACAAGAAGTGGCTAAAATTTGTGAAATTTTTTCGAAAGGGTCAAAATCATTTTTCAATTAAAATAAAATGAGCCATAAGGTCAAACATCCACAAAAATGCAGTATATAACACATTTCTAAACAGAACAACCCAAATATATATTCAAAACACCAGCATCAATATTCACACAAAAGGTGTGCCTCAACCCACCACAAATAAAAACTATTTGTCCTCAAATGCAAATAACAAAATTATCCAAAAGTAAATATACAATAAAATAGAGAAAGAGGTAAAGAAAGGTCATGTCTATGCAGTCTCTCCATCTGTCGGGGCTTCAGTGCCCTGTGTAGCAGTCTGTACTTGGGCATCAGTGCCCGGAGTCTCCTCAGAGGGAATAGAAGTACCAACTCCACTAGGGGCTATTGTGGACGTTTCAGCCGGTGATGTCTAGGTCACCTGCTGCACAACCGTCTCCACCAAATTTGGTAAATCTCTAAATATGCTCCCCTCTTGGCTCTTCATCGTCTCCACCTCATGTACTGCCATCATCTCATCGTCGGTCTCTGCCTCCAACTCCTTATCTGCTGTGCCATCCCTCCGCATATTTTCGGTGGTAGCCGTCTCCCTATTAATGAACTGATGTCGGTAGACTTTAGATAGTCTACGTCCTTCCTCAGGTCTTCGACTTTGGCTTTCAAAGACGTTACCTCAGAGGATTTCCCCTGTCTTCTCTCACAAGTTGTGACTCTCATAATCAACGCATCGACAGACGTCTGAAGGGGGGTGAGTGCAGTAATTTTGTCACTCTTTGTCATTCTTGGGATGGATCTCTCGAGTCGGGCCACCCGCATGTCAGCTGATTGGGCCAAACGCACCATTTTTTAGGATCATTTCCTGAGTAAGCCTGGAAGGCTGGAAGGATGATGAAACACCTGGGGCCTGCGAAGAAGAGGAATGAACTGATGTACCTGAAGGACCATAGGCCGGAACAGATGGAGATGCCTTAGCATGTAACGACTCAACATCAACCTTCGGAGAAATATATGCCGAAACTGCTCTCCTCCCTTCAGCCTCCTCTCGTGTGTACTTGGCCTCAATACGCCGGATGTTAGTGGAGGATGAAGGGGTAACCTCAATATCCATCGTAGTGTTCTTGGGTACTCCAGCACGCCGACACAACTTAGTGATCAGGACTGAGAATGGCAGAGAAGTCAGCTTCTTCTTGGCCCTCATGACCATCTCTTGTGAAATCAGCAGCCCCAGATCGATGCGCTGCCTAGACATGATACAACCAAGGCAAGCTGCCATAGGATGGCTCAAAATGGACTCGTTCTGGGATGGCATTATGGTGTTGCTGATGAAGCCAAACCAGAACCTTGCAGCAATGTTCAAGTCCCTCTATTCAATAAGGGCTCCTACATCCATCCACCTCGGGGTGATGTCAGAAATCATAGGAGCCAACCACCCCTTCAGGTCATCTATAGACTGAACAATAGGCAATACCTCGTAAAGGAGTGCAGATTGCAGCGGTCTACCCAATAGAGTGTTAATATATTCGTTGTTGCACTCAACTTCCTTTCCTCTAACAATGACCGACTTTACCGGTCTAAACTCTCTTGCCTTATTCTTGTTTTAGGGCACCAAATCCCCATAAGCTGTGTAAAATTCATGGACCCAGGAAGGAATGTAAGGGCCTCGGGGTCTTGTGAACTGCTCGAACTCATGATAGCGGAGGGTGTCCATAACATCGAGATATTTTCCTTCTATGCCCTCTATAGATAGAAGCTTTTCTTCTATGATGGTTCGTACCCCTTCACCTTTTAATCTGTTCAGAAGTCTAGCTAGAGGAACGATAGGGATTGTAGGGGTCACTGGAGATGCCTAAGTTGGAACTGAATCTCATTCAGGAGGGGTGACAGCAGAAGGGACTCTGGTGGCTGTGGATTGAGGTCTCTCTCGTAGCTCATTCTGTCGATTAATCAAGGGTTGATCATCTTCTGGTTCAGACCACTCAACTTTTGCCTCAATTGCTACTCCTTTCTTAGCTATATGCTTATTCCTTTTGCCTTTGTCTCCTGGTGAGAGTTCTTCCCTTCCCTTCTTTGGAGGATTTGAACCCCCTTCATTTATATTGATTCCTTGTGTTACTTTCTTGGGTGGCATGTTGAGATTTGTAAGTACCATATTTGTAAAAGATTGGGAAGAATTAGGAGAAAATCATACATACGCACAGAAAATCTATTGCAGACAGGCTCGCCGACTGGATAAGTGAGTAGCCGAACCTCTTTGGCGAGCTAATTCAGGTCCGCCGATGGGTTTGTCTTAAAAAGTATAGCAAGTCGCCGATTGGAAGTCCCTTTCGGTGCATCGCCGATTACTTTCGGCGAGCACGGGTTTGTCTACCAAAGGTTACAGTGCATTGAGGAGTCATGAGAGCATACAAAGGGCGATCAAGAGTACTTTTGGTGAGTCACCAAGTTCTTTTGATGACCAATGGCTTCTCACGAAAAGATACAAACTCAAACATCCAATTTGACACGAAATTAAGGGCGAGACAGAGACATTAGGCGAACCGCCTAGCAATTCGGCGAGCTCTACCCAGTTCGCCAAATGGCCCAACGTGCCCATTTTCAATCCACCTTCTCGAATTCAACCTCTCAACCCCGATAACAAAATCAAAGCATGCACTAATGAAATTCAAATAAGACCCGTACTACCCATCACCTCAGGATACTTAGATTTTTTCCCGATTTTGCTAAATTTAGCTATTTGATGATATTTGCTCTTAAGAATGGTGTCACCCGCCCTATCATTGAGCAATTTTCGTCATTAGCACAAATACAGGCTACTTAGATATTACCCAATAAATCTAAACAACATGCAAGCACAACCCAATACAATTTCATTCATTTAAAAGAACAAACATTAAAGGCATTTGTCGATCAAAACAATACGGGCAAGATTTTCAAATTAAAATAAGCATTTAAACATTCTAATCCTATCAGAGAGTCCCAGCACACAACAATACATTACGATCATTGCAAATGAGTACAAAACTTTTGAAATAAATGTCGGGGTTTTAGGAACTAACCTTTAATACTGATTGAAATATGATTGAAATGCTAGGTGACAAAGAAATTCTAGTTTAGAGGCGCACCAATCAACAACTAAAATACTAATTGAAAGCAAGAAGATTGAAAATACTGCCTTGGTGTGAGTTAGTGAGGTTCAAAATCGAGGGAAAGTGAAGATTTTGAAATTTTAGAGTCTTTGGCAATAAATAACTGTCCAGTTCGTGTCCATTTGGCGACGTTAATATTGCTCACCGATGTATTCGGTGACAAGAAGAATGGTCGCGTACCTCACCGAGTTTTACTGGGCTTCCAGTTTATATGGAGGTCCAAACTGCTGACAATAGCGGGATCGCCAACCAGTTCCGCGATGCGCCAACCAGATCCTTAGTTCGCCAATCTGCACTTTTCAACACATTCCTTGTTTTATCCTACAAAATCAACACACCATTATATATAAAAGCAAACTAAAGAATTTAAAACTTTGGGTTACCTCCCAAGAAGCGCCTTAGTTAATGTCGTGGCACGACGTGAGTCCTTACTCATTCTCCATTGTTGGGGTTGAGCCTGGTGACCCTAGGCAACCCCAACTGGTCAAGTGGGTTGAGATGAGGCATTACATTACTCATGAGTGTTTCTATCAGTTGGATGGATCTAGAGGGAGAGCCAATCATTTGATTCAGCAGCTCAACACTCTCCTTCATCTCTTCCATCAATCTATCTTGTTCAGAGATCTTATGGAGGATGATCGTAGTGTGTTCTCAACATGAACGTTCTCCTTGTCTCTAGACCTTCTCTGCTCATGAGGGGGTATGTACCTCCCCTTATTCTTGCACTGGTTTTCCACTTCTGATATTTTGGTGTCTAAGTTGTTCAGCTGAGTTACCAGTGCATCTAACTTGAAGTCACCCTCAACTTCTTGGTTCGCCTCAGCTAACTTGCCACCACTTCCCTCAGCAATGCTCGTGGTTTTTGTATACAACAAGTCAGGGAAATACAAAACTAAAAATAAAACTAGTGAAACTACAACTATCAAGAACATAAATTCTACTTAACTAAGAATTCTCAAATAACACCACTCCCCGGCAGCGGTGCCATTTTGATGTTTGCGTAATCAAGACACAACTTCCGATGCAAGTGTCTACGATCGTGCAATAGTATAGTAACCCAACCAAGGGTTGGGGTCGTGTCCCAAGGGAGTGGTTTTTGAAAATTAATAGAAAATTAGAATTAAGTTATAATTAGTCGCACCTAAAGACATTATCGATTAAAAACATTGTAAATCAAAAGGTGGGCGACGAAAGCGTCCATTAACAATGGGGTTTTTGTCATAAGTAAGCAAAAATAGCGAAAAATAGCAAATAGTACTAATAAATGGGAGGGGATTCTTGGGATGTGATTAGGAATACGGGATAAACAAGATTATTGGGTACATGCTTTTGATAGAAAACTTCTAGAGTAATTATGACTAGGCTAGACTTTAAGGGGGTTAAGCTCTCTCTCGAGCAACTTACCCCATTTCAAATGTGTTCCTCTCGGACACCCAGTTGCCGCATGAAGACCATCTTACGCCTTAGCGCACTTACTCTCACGAGTTTAGTGTTGGAATGAGACTAGGGTTCACTCTCTCGAGCTGAACCTCATGTGGACCCACTCCCACCATCAATTTAGTAGTCTTAGGTTCACGACTTCTCTCTCGAGCAAGCCGAAAACATATTCTCCTATGACCTTTTATTTTCAACTACAAATTCATTAAATTCACCCACAACTACTAAACGAAATCACAATTAAACTACAATTAAACTATCAGCAAGCAAGACCCAACAACTAATCTAACCGATATTCACAAAATCACACCCCAATAATTGGGGTTCTTACCCACACATGTAGAAGATATATAAATTTATACCTAAATGAGTTTGATTTCAAATGGGTATGAAAATTTAAGTCTTAATACAAGATAAGAACGAAGAATCCAAAAGACCTACGCCTAGATCCTTAGAGATGAAACCATTTGAATCTTCAAGTTCTTCAAAACCCTCTCAAACTTAGAGCAAAAATATCAAAAAGTACTATTCAATGATAAAATTATAATATTGTTCGACTCTTATACTACAACTCTAACTAGTATTTATACTTTTTTAAAAGTGTGTTGTGAAGGATCCATTCGGCGCAGTTAGTTGGGATTGCCGATGCACTCAGCGATCCGCCTGTTGGTCTGCTTCATCGCCTTTCAACTCATGCCTTCAGCGTCTTCGCATCCTGGATCAATGGGCGGTATAGTACTACTTCGTGGAATTGCTCGGCGACGCGCCGAGTGCTCCTTTTCAACGCCAATTTGATCCTTTCTTTCAAGGCTCAGCACACTGGAACAAAAGGCGATCTTCAGGCCTGTCGGCAACTTGCCGAACGGATTCGGTGATCCTCAGGTCTTCATTTCTTCATTCTTCTTCAGCCTTTTTGTTCCTTTTTGCCAAGTATTGTCCATGTTTTGCCTCGAACTTAAAATTTCCTGAAACTCAAGGTTATTCATCAGTTATTGAGACAAAATAAGCATTCGAGGACACTAATTCTATCAAAATATAGCCCTAAATGAGTCCAATTTGTGGACTCATCAGTAGATCCCGATAGGTAGTCCATATGAATTCCACCTTATAGAATTGAACTTACCAATTGAATGAGCTAAAAGAGTAGTTGAAAGACTTACTTGATAAAGGCTTTATCTGACCCAGTATATCGCCTTGGGTTGCATCGTTGTTCATTGTATGTAAGAAATATGGTTCATTGAGAATGGGTATAGATTAAAGACAACGGAACAAAATGACAATAAAGAATAAGTATCCTCTCTCTTGAATAAATGATTTATTTGATAAGTTACAAGGTAATAGATGCTTTTAAAAGATTGATTTAAGGTATGGTTATCACTAGTTTAGGATTCTTGAGGTAGACATTTTTTCAAGACAACCTTCCAGACCAGATATGGAAACTGCAAGTTCCTATGTCATTTGTGCTGACGAATTCCCTAGAAATCATCATGGTTATGATGAATAGAATTTTCAAGCCCTTCCTTTATATGTACGTGATTGTGTTTATAGATTACATCCTAGGGTATTTACGTGATAAAGCAGAGTATGCAAATCATTTGAGGTCAGTGCTACAAACACTCATAAACACCAATTATATGCTATGTTTACTATGTGCAAATTTTGGATGAAATCAGTAGCCTTTCTAGGCCATGTGGTATATCAAGAAGGTACCAGGGTGAACTTTCATAAGATAGAAGCCGCGAAGAATTGGACCCAACCTGTCACTCTTATAGAGATACATAGTTTCTTGGGTCTAGCCGGCTAATATTGGAGATTTATAGAGGGATTCTCTTCTATTTTAGTTCCATGAAATATATTTATGCAGAAAGCAAATGATTTCCAATGGTTAGACAATTGTGAAATAAGGTTCAAGGAGTTAAAGATGGATTGACTACATCACCAATATTAGCCTTACTAGATGGCACAAAAGAATATGTTGTGCATTGTGATACTTCAGGTACGAGCCTGGGTTGTGTCCTAATGCAGCATGGGAAAGTTATAGCATATGCTTCTCGACAATTGAAGAAGCATGAACATAATTTCCCACTCATGATTTAAAACTTAAATCTATGGTATTTGTACTTAAAATATGGTGCCACTATCGGTATGGAGTGCATGTTGATATCTTTACAGATCATAAGAGCCTTCAATACTTATTTAAGTAGAAAGAGTTGAACCTAAAGTAGAGGAGGTGTTTAGAGTTGTTGAAAGAGTATGATGTCGATATACTCTACCACCTAGGTAAATGTAACACTGTAGCAGATGCTCTTAGTCAATTATTTATGGGTAGCTTGGAACATGTGTCACATACTCAATGTGAAGTGGGCAATATCTGCATAAATTAGCCAGCCTTAAGTCTGACTTGTGGATTTTGAGGATGGTGTCATTGTATTATTGAATACATCTAAGTCTTTACCAATGACATTGGTAAATGAGAGACAATATGATGATCCCTTATTGCTCTATTACAAAGAAGGAATACAACAACATCGAGTTACAATATTTGAGCTATCAGGTGTAGCACTTTAAGGTGTCTGTGTAGATTATGCGTTCCTAATATAGATCGATTGAGACAGTAGATTATGATTGAGGCACATTACTCTCGTAATTCAATTCATCCTGGCTTTATGAATATGTATCATGAGATTAAAGAGGTCTACTTGTGGAGTGATATAAAGAGAGATATTGCAGAATATGTAGCAAAATGCTCCAATTTCTAACAAGTGAAAGCAAAACATTAGAGGTCTGGTATCCTAGCTTAGACAAAAAGTATTCCAGTATAGAAATGGGAAGATATTAATATGAACTTCATCACAGGCTTGTCGTCTTTGTTCCGTAAAATTGACTCCATATGGGTGATAGTTGATCGGCTAATGAAATCAACCCATTTCTTAACCTTTAAGTCCACCCGCATGGCTGAAGATTATGCGAAGTTGTATATAAGAGAAAGTGTTCGCTTACATGGACCCAAGTGTCCCTTATTTCAAATAGAGGTGCCCAACATACAACTCATTTTTGGAGATCATTCCAATGAATCTTAGGCACACATGTGAATTTTAATACCACATTTTATCCACAAACACATGTCCAAGTTGAGCTTACTATTCAAACACTTGAAGACATGTTAAGAGCTTGTGTGCTATATTTTAAAGGTAATTGGAATGATCATTTACCACTAATAGAGTTTGCATAAAATAAAAATTATCATTCAAGTATTGGAGAGACTCCATTTAAAGATCTATATGGGAAATAATGTAGATTGCCTATTGGTTGGTTTGAAGTAGGCGAGATGTAGATACTAGGACCAGATTTAGACATCGAAGATGTTGAGAAGGTCAAGTTGATACAAGAGAAGTTTGATTCTACTCAGAGTCGATAGAAGTCATATTTACATATGTATGGCTTAGGGATTTAGCATTTCAGATTGATAATTTGGTATTTTTGAAGGTGTCTCCTATGAAAGGAGTTATGCAATTCAGAAAGAAAGGTAAGTTGATTCCTAGGTATATAGGGCCTTATAGGATTATGTTTAGAATTGGCCAGGTAGCCTATGATGTAGAATAAGCCCAGAGTTAGCTGCAGGGCAACCCGGTCTTCCATGTGTCTACTCTCCACAAGTTTTTAGGAGAACCTTCAGATGTCATTCATATAGAAGATATTGGCCTTACTTAAGAATTACGATTTGAAGAAATCTACGAGCTATATTGGAATGATAGGACCGAATGTTAAGGACTAGAGATATAGCTTCAGTAAAAACACTGTGGAGGAACTAGAACGTATAAGAGGTTCTTTGAGAGGTGAAAGCAAATAAGAAAGCAAACTATCTGTATATATTCCAAGAACAACCAGAAGGTTCTTAAACTATGCATCTCTTTGATATGATCATTAGCCTCTATTGTATATATTTCATTGTTAGCTGATTCTCACATTATATGTTTAGGTACATGATGTATGCTTATGATTTATGAGTCTTACATGGATGCAACTTCCAAACGTATGTATAAGGTAAGCTTATATATTTGTTATACCTTTTGTGCGATATAAGCCCTAGTGAAGCCTTGTTTTGATCGTTTAAGTGTTGTAATTACTGTGATGCTCTGTGAAGCGTATGTGTATATATTCTTATTAGTTGACAGTTCCGGATAGACCTATCTACAAAGGAAACTCTGCCAATTTTTTTGGAAATTTGGAGAATGAAGCAAATTTTAAAGGCCTTAATTGATAAAATGAAGTGGAAGTTACTCTGGTGATTTTATGATGTCTTGGACACTTATAGAATGCAAAAAAAGGTACAAGCAACACTCGAGGATAAATAATCCTAAGTGGGAGAGAATATAGCATCTCAAAATCTGAATTAACTTTACTTCTAAGAGAATATGTAAGCCATAAGAAATAAAGGGTTACGTGGAGCATTATATACCAAATTAAGGATTTTTGAGTGCGCCGTAATTCTATGGTATTTAGGAATTTTCCTTCAAGAGTTAGGAATAATATTCTAAAAGGGTAACAAAGCATTGCTTGCTACCGAGTTAAATGCATCATTTGGTGTATTTGTATAATAATTATATATTTTAAATGGAGTGAGCATATCGCAAGGAAAATTGATCCATATATTTACTGTCAACTAAGTAAATGACTGAAAAATGGTAAAGCGACCATTTCTTTTACATTAGTCATTAATTGACATGTGGGTTAGTGGGGTCACTCTTCAATTCTTTCTATAGAATTCTTAGGTGAAGCATTATACTTGGAATTTTTAGATGTAGGAAGTGCCCTCTACCTTTGAGCTTCATCAACTGCAGTGAGGTGGTGATTTCACTGACAAACAATTATTCTCATAAACAAGAAGACGTATAGGGACCTAAATCTTATACAAGTGGTAGTCTTCATTAAAGAATTTATGAAATTCATAAAAAAATCAAGTTAGGTTGATTTCAAATAGGTAAATTCTTTAACACACACTTGAATATAATTATGGATTACTTATTTGGGATGTAGTGTAAAGTGAAAATCATCATTTAATTGGAATTGTTGCACTAGCTTTCAAAATGAATTTTGTGATGATTTATGGTTCTTTGAAACAGAAGAAGATAAATAGTGATTTTTTTTATAAAAGTGGTATTTTTGGGTATTTCTACTTATGGGGATAATTAAGATTGAATCTTGTAAGTTGGAAAATTAAATAAGGCATTCACTTGAAATGATAATTAAAAATTGGATTAGTTTTGGGTATAAGCGGAAAGTATTGGAATGAATTATTAAGGAACTCACAGATTGTTGATGAACATGTGTATATTATTTTACAGTTAACTGTGTTGAATCGATTGATCATAATTGAGTGGCAGAAGCTAGTGGTTGGTTATGTGAAAGACTACACCATTGTACGTTGAGTTGTCTGGAATTGGTGGTGTCATCATTATCAACCAAATCATTCAAGGTATGTGAAGCTAAAACTCCCCTCACCTTTAAGGCACCGCCTATGTAGTGTTTCTTATATATTGGTCAAGTTAATTCAGTTGAATCATGAAAGTAAAACCTTCATATTTGCCAACTACTTGATTAATTTGTTTAAGTCTAAAGGTATTCACGTTGCCCCCTTCGCATTGTGTTTCTTAATATTTTGGGTTATCATAAGTGTCTTTACTTGGGTTTCTTTTGATTAATAATCATATATATGTCATTTGTAATAAGAAAGAATGAACCACTGGATTATGTGTGGCTCCGTATTGATGTTTTTGGGGAAGTAAGGGGAGCATGTTTATAGGTAAATTTCGACCTAA
>JAJOOS010023290.1:0-17842 GCA_029582725.1 Solanum chiquidenum
TGGGGGAGAGTTCATACAACTCATAGCCCACATAAACCACGTAGTCGGCGTGGGTAGAAAGGGTCATACTTTTTAGATGATTTTAGCACAGACTAGTGGATCCACTTAGTTGAGAGGTCTTATAACTTAGCAAAATATAGGACAGTTCTGGCAGCGTGGACGAGACGTTGTGTCATTACATAGCTCATAGTGATGCTTGTCGGTTAGACAAACTCCCACAGAGTTATATTGTATTTTTATATACACACCGAGTATTATTGATTTTTTCAATACATTGAGTTGTTATCTACAATTTTACAGCTTTCCATATTTATTGCGTCTTTTACTATTGCTTTATCCTTGAGTATCATGAGTTGAGTATTTCGAGTTGAGTATCTTGAGTTGAGTACCTTCAAGTTGAGTATCTTGAGTTGATATGTGCTTCATTGTGTTGAGTACCTTATTGTTGAGTTTCACTGAGTTGAGAACCTTATTACTGAGTTGAGTATCTTATCCTTGAGTACTTCTGTGTTGAGTAAGTTTGAGTAGTTTTGAGTATCCTTGAGTATTCCTTGAGTTGAGTAAGTTTGAAAGGAGGTAAGTATGTTTCCTTTTTATCAAGTTCAAGCTTATGTTATGCTTTAGAATTCCCCTTGCATGCTGGTACATTCCACGTACAAAGCCATTTGGCCTGCATCATTTCATGATGCAGTGATTTCATGTATCAGAACACTTCATCCAATACTAAGTGTCAACGATCGTTCAATAGTAATATAACCCAACTATGTGACTTGGGGTCGAGTCCCAAGGGAGTGGTTCGTAATTAAGAATCAATAGGCAAGTAAGAATATGTTCAAGTCAATCATAGCTAAAAACATTTACGATTAAAAGCATGGTTCAAATTAGGGGTGACACAAGTGTCAAATATCAGGGGGTTTGGTTTCAACTATCAACTAAAACAACAAATAATACGAAAATAACAATTATGGAGATGGGATTCTTGGTATGTGATTGGATTATGGGCTAAGATAGACAACCAGGTAATTACAATTAATAGAAAATAACTGCAAATCAGTGATTAAGCTAGACTTTAGTGGGGATAAACTTTCTCTCGAACAATTTACCCCGAATCAAATTGGTTTCTCTCGAACACCAATAAGAAACAATTAAGCACAACCTTCACTTTAGTCCGTTCACTCTCTCGAGCTGAATGTGTGGAAAAAGGTTTAGGGTGCACTCTCTCGAACTGAACCCATAACAACCCGATACCCACATACCATCGATTCAGTAATTTTAGTTTTAAAACCTCTCTCTCGAGCAAGCCAAAAACATGAAGTTAATATTGAATTTGCAACTACAACCTATTAAATTCAACCATAATTACTGAACAAAAACACCTTTAAACAACAATTAAACTATCAATTAACAATACTCAGCAATTATATCAACCCATAATCACATATTCACACCCCAACTGGGTAGGATTGATATAGTCTTTACAAAGATCTAAGATGAAGAATCTTCAACACCCACTTCTAATTTCTTAGAAATGGAAATCTTCAAATCTTCAAAGCTAAGGAAAAATGTCTCCAAAAATTCAGTTTTAAGCTCTCAACTTGAAAATTGAATAATACTGAAAACTAGTGAATGTTAGTTACTAAACTAAGAATTTAAAAATGTATTTATAGTCACCCAAAAATGTGTTGTGAATGACCATTCGACGCAATAAGTCAAGATCACCAATCCACTCGGTGATCCGCCCTTTGGTTAATTTCATCGCCTTTTTGCTTTGGCCCTCATCATCTTCATGTTTTGTACTTTGGGCGATATGGCAATGCATCGCGGAACCGTTCGGCGACTCGCCAACTACTCCTCTCTATCGCCGACTTGATTTTATCCTTCAGGGCTCGGCACACTGGAACATGAGGCGAGACAATGGCCATTCGGCGACTCGCCCAATGGATTAGGCGATCCTCATGCTTCCTTTTCTTCTTAATTTCAGTTGCCTTGTTTCTTTTTGCTCAATAGTGTCCATGTTTTGTTCCTCAATCGAAATACCTAAATTTCAAGGATTTACATCAGTTATTGGTACAAAATATGCATTTGAGGACCCTAAATATATCAAAATAAAGCCCTAAATGAGTCCATGTCGTGGACTTATCAACACCCCCAACTTAAACTTTTGGTTGTCCTCAAGTAAAACCCAAGTTCAGCAGTTCAAAAAGGTAGTCTCAAATAGTGTTTCACAAGACTCAATCATGAATGCACACAACAAGACTCAACTTACTCATGCAAAGATTAATTGTGCACTCAAAGAATCAAGTTGTGACTCACCAATATCAAAGAATCTCAAGCTCAAAATACTTGCTTCAAATGCAAGTTCAAGGTCAACAAAGGTACTCAAATTCCCTCACACAAATAATGATTCCATATTCACACACAATGGACCACAATTTAAATCTTCAGAATTAAATGCAACGCTCACACTCACAAAGAGGAACACGATGCATGATTTCACTCATAGGTTTGCTCGTATTTTCCAATAAACCCTTGTTTCAGCTCACTAAAGATCAAAAAGGTTTTTCCAAGTCTTGTAACGGGTTTGAGTGCAAAGTTATGGACATTAAGGCTCAATGGCTATAGTCCTCATGAAATGTGGTGTGAACAACACTTCCTTTCCTTTTCTTCATCATTTTCATTTGTGCTCACAAGTCATCCCATTATTCACTTTCCATGGACTGTGGGAAACCTCATTTTCTTTGTATTTTCACAACTTTATTCCACAACTTCTTCATTCTTTTTCTTTTTCGTTCTTTTCTTCTTTTTGTCTCTTTTTTTTTGTATGGAGGGGTTCCATTTTTCTCAAAACCATGGGTCAAAGGGGACTTTCTTGCACTTCTTGATTTACCTTGTCTTTTTACCACACCCCCAACTTAGGCTTTTGGCCTAAGTTGGCTATTCAAACAAACCACAAATCATGAGGATTATGGGTAATGGATCAAGAAAGGTCACAATGACATCAAGTTTCTTCCAAGAAAAGGTTTAGGCTCAAAGGGTTCTCAAACGGGGTTCACACACTCACAAGGTAGGCCACAAAAGAGGTATAATATCAAATTGTTTCACACTCTTCAAAGTTGCCTAAGATCATGTCAAGAGATTGCCTCACTTAGTCAACCGAACCAACGGGGCAAATTCTAGGTGTCATCACACATGGTTCACGGTAAGCTCATCACTCAAGCCATAGACATCAATGTCAAACAAGACTCCACTCTTTTGCTAGTGTGCAATGCTCATTACAAGAGACTCAATTCGATAATTGGTTAGTCACAACGAGATGCAAAGAGTTCACATATTGTCTATGCAACTTCATTTGGCCTCATCGTAGCCGCACATTAATTTTTGTTCGATTATGAGCACTATTCAAGTCATCGATATTGATCAAAATCAATACTCAAATTTGCAAGAGAACAACCACATTTTACACAAACAAGAGGTGGCACAATTTTTTTCAAAAGGGTCCAAAAATCATTTATCATTTAAAACAAGAAGCCACAAGCTCAATCATTCACAAAAGCAGTGTAAAACACAATTATAGCTGAAAACCCAATATATAAACAAAACAAGACAGTCATAAAAGGTCGCACAAAAGGTGGGCCTCACCCCCACCACAAATAAAGTCATTTGTCCTCAAATGCAAACAAAAACTAAAATATTCAAAGGTCAAAATAAAATCAAGACAAAGAGGGAGGTAAAGAAGAGATCATGTCTACTCAGTCACTCCATCTGTGTGGGCATCAGTATCCGGTGCATCAATCTGGACTTCGACCTCAGCGCTCAGAGTATTCTCATATGGAACAGCAGTACCAGACCCACTAGGAGCTGTCATGGATGTCTCGGTCAGTGATGTCTGGATCACCGACTGCATAATCGTATCCTCAAGATCCAGTAAGTCTCCATATATGCTCTCCTCTCTAACCTCGATCATCTCCTCATCGATCTCTGCATCCGACTCATCAACTGTTGCATCATCCCTATGCATGTCTCCGGTAGTATCCAGAGGAATCCCTGAAGTTTCAGGAGCGTCTAAATCATTTGCAACCTCCAGCAAAGAAGTGAAGTCAGTAGACTTTAGATAGTCTACGTCTTTCCTCAAATATGCTAACTCGGCTTTCAAAGCCGTCATCTCAAAGGTCTCCCCCTGCCTGCTCTTACAAGTTGTGACTCTAGTAGCCAGATCATCAATAGAAGCCCGGAGGGGGGTCAATGCAACCAAAATAGAACTCTCAATCATCCATGGTGTGGATCTCTCTAGCCGGGTCACCCTCACGTCAGCTGAATGGGACAGATGCCTATCTTCAAGATCATCGCCTGAGTAATCTTGGTCGGCCGGGAGAAAGTGGAGGTGCCTCGAGCCTGTGAAGAAGAGGAAGGGGCAGAAATACCTGAAGGCACGGAGGCCTGAGTAGGCGAAGATGCCTCTGCAGGTATCAAATCTATATCCACCTTCGGGGATGTGCCACCGGAGCTGCCCTCCTTCTGTCAACCTCCACTCTAGTATACTCGGCCTCAATATGCCGGATGTCAGTGGATGAGGACGGGGTAACATCAAAATCTCTAGCAGCATCCCGGGGCACTCCAGCACACCGACACAACTCCGTTATCAGGACCGGGAATAGCAAGGAGGTTTGTATCTCCTTTGCCCTCATGGTCATTTCCTACTCAATGATGAGTCACAAGCTTAGCCTTCTCTTTCCTAAGATAGACTCTAGATAAGCTGCCTTCGTATACCGGAGGATGGATTCGTTTTGTGAAGGCATGATGGACCTGCTGATGAATCCGAACCAATATCAGGAAGCTACATTCAAATCCTTCTTCCCGATCTGGACTCCCACATATATCCACCTTGGAGTAACATCAGAGAGAAGGGGGGCAAGCCAACCCTTTAAGTCATCCAGGGACTGGACTGTCACCAAGCCTTCATAATCGTGCTCGAACCCTGTGGCCCTCTCAAGAACAACATTTATGATATCGCAGCTGCACCCAACTTCCACACCTCGAACCATGACCGACTTAACCAGTCTAAACTCGTCGACCATATTCTTACTCTTTGGCACCAAGGCAGCATATGCATCATAGAATTCCCGGACCCATGAAGGAACACAGGGGCCTGGTGAAAATTTGAAACTTGTGCCACTGTAGTATCTCATGCACACTGGAGTATCTACCCTCTAGTCCCTCTGTAGATAGCAACTTCTCTTCGAGGATGGTTCGCAAACCATCACCTTTCAATGTGTTCAGAATCCTGGGAGGAGGGACAACTGGTGGCACAGGAGGTGACGGGGCTGGCACTGAATCTGCTGGTCTAGGAGCTGGAGGAACTCTGGCTGAGTCAGGGTGAGCTCTAGCCCGGATCTCATCCCGTCGGGAGTGCAAAGGCTGGTAGTCCTCAGGCTCAGATAAAGTAGCATGGGAACCAGTAGTCGCCCTGTCAGATATGGGCCTCTTTCCCTTGCTCTGACCTCCAGTTGGAGGCTCTTGCCTTCCTCTCTTTGGAGGATTTGATCCCCCTTCGTTGATTGTGATACCCCGTACTCTTTTTTGGGGTGGCATGTCTATGTTGGTCCTTACCATGTCTGCAAAACATCAGGAAAAAGTTAGAGACATTTCAATGAAAAGCATAGTAGAAAAATTGCAGACACCCTCGCCGAATTACTTTGGCGAGCCAAATCAGGCTCACCAAAAGGATTAGCTCAAAATTCTCAGAAAAATTTGACTGGTCGGTGATGAGAAGGCCTCTCGGCGAATCACCGACAACAATCGGCGAGAAAGGGTTACCCGCCAAAATTTACAGTGCAATAAGAGTTCAGGGATGCAGACAAAGGGCGAACAAGAGGACTTTCGGTGAGTAGTTGATTCGTCAAGTGCCTTCGGTGACCTCAAGCTTCTCACCGAAAGTTACAGAGTCAAACATCAAGTATATCATGAAATTAAAGGCGATATAGGAAACTTTGGTGAACCGCGAGTGGTTCGGCGAGCTCGACCCAGCTCGCAAAACGACCCAACGTGCCTACTTTCAACCCAGCTTATCAAATTCGACCCCGTAACCCGCAAAACCAAAATCAAAGTATGCACTAGTCAAATTAAAACAAGACCCATAACACCCATTACCCCGGGATACAAGACTTCTCCTGATTTTTCCAAATTTGGCCATTTGACGCCTTTTGCCCTTACGAATTATGTCACCCGCTCTATCATTGGCAAATTACATCATTTGGCACAACTACAGGTTACTTAGACTTCACCCGACTAGACCCAACAACATGCAAGCACAACCCCACAAGATTTAACCAATTTTCGGGCACAAAACTACGGGAATTCGACAATATATACAATACGGGCAAAATTATCAAATTAAAATAGACATTCAAACATTCTCATCCTAACAGAGAGGCCCAGCACACGACAATAAGATAAGATCATTTGCATAAGAGTACAAAATTATTAAAAATAAACTCGGGGTTCGGAAAACCAACCTTTAATGCTGATAAAGATAAGATTGAAATGCTAGGTAGCAATGTAATCCCAATCCGAGCACAAATCAACGACTAAAATATTCTAAAGATGCAAAAATATAGAAACTAATGTGCGGGTGTAAGTTTGTGAAGTTCGAAAGTGAGGGAAAAGTGAAAGAGTTGGAAGTTTAAACCTTTGGCCTTTTAAGAAACTGTTCAGTTCTGGCCCATTCGGCGACATTAGTCGTGTTCGTTGACCCACTCGGTGACACACCAAGTGGTGACTTACCTCACCGAGTTTTACCGGACCTCCAATAAACCTGGGGATCCAAACGGCGAACTAGATCGCGATCGCCGAACTGGTCGGCGACTTGCCAATAATTTCCTGAGCTCGCCAAGTTTTACAGACTCCAATGTAAAGTTGTCTTGAGTCCAACGGAGGTCTGGGTCGGGGTCTCCAACCTCTTCGGCGATGCGCCGACTAGACCTTTAGCTCGCCAACTTACATTTTTCAACCACTTTCCACACTTTGACCTGCACATTCAATACACTATTATTTCTTAAAGCAAAAATAAAGTGATAAACACTTGGGTTGCCTCCCAAGAAGCGCCTTAGTTAACGTCGTGTCACGACGCAATTCCCCACTTAAGTTCCATTAGTGAGGTTTGCCTCATTTTCGTAAGGCCACCCCTATTTTGGCTCTAGGTTGAGAGAAGACAACACCTGGTCCATTTGGGAACCCAGTACCTGAATGAGCATAGAATGAGAGGTCGTCATCTAGTTCAGCATCAAGACATTCTCTCTTATCTCTTCCAACACTCTGTCGTGTTCTTAGACTTTGTGCAGAATAAGTAAGAGGACCTCTTCAATTTGCATGCCCTCTTGTTTCTTGATCTTTCGACGCCCGTGAGGGGGGGATGTACTTGTCCTTATTTTTGGACAGAACCTCCAAGTGCTTGACCTTTTGGGCTAAGATATCCATCTGACCCAACAAAGTGGCCAAGTGTTGGTTCTTCTCAGTCTCCTTGTTGGTTTTGGCCACACAATCAAGTAGTTGGGTTGCGGTCTCAAAGAAGTGTCGCATCAAGCAGCCCGAAGAGAGTTGGTCAGCCATTATTATATATTTGGGGTTAAGACCCTGGTAGAAACATTCCAAAGTAGTGTATCTGGAATCTCATGAGTTGGGCATTGCTGCAATAGGATTTTATACCTTTGCCACAACTCATACATGGACTCACCCTCTAATTTCTTGAAATTTAGGATGTTATCCCTAAACATTATCAATCTCAAATAAGGGTGATCCATTGGGTTACTGTTGCTACCAAATATGCTCCAAGTCTCTGCTCAAAAAAGCAACACACAAATCAAAACTAAAAGTTAAGTAAGTTTTACTAGAACTAACAAGAACAAAATTCAACTTAACTAAAAATTCTCAAGTAACACCACTCCCCAGCAGCGGCGCCATTTTTAATTTCACGTATCAGGACACTTCTTCCAATACTAAGTGTCAACGATCGTTCAATAGTAATATAACCCAACTATGTGAGTTAGGGTCGAGTCCCAAGGGAGTGATTCGTAATTGAGAATCAATAGGCAAGTAAGAATATGCTCAAGTCAATCATAGCTAAAAACATTTACGATTAAAAGCATGGTTCAAATTAGGGGTGATTCAAGTGTCAAATATCAAGGGGATTTGGTTTCCACTATCAACTAAAACAACATATAATACGAAAATAACAATTATGAAGATGGGATTCTTGGGATGTGATTGGATTATGAGCTAAGATAGACAATTGGGTAATTGCAATTAATAGTGAATAGCTACAAATCAGTGATTAAGCTAGACTTTAGTGGGGATAAACTTTCTCTCGAATAATTTACCCCGAATCAAATTGGTTTCTCTCGAACACCAATAAGCAGCAATTAAGCACAACCATCATTTTAGTCCATTCACTCTTTCGAGCTGCATGTATTGAAAAAGGTTTAGGGTTCACTCTCTCGAGCTGAACCCATAACAACCCAATACCCACATACCATTGATTCAATAATTTTAGTTTTAAAACCTCTCTCTCGAGCATGCCAAAAACACGAAGTTAAGATTGTATTTGCAACTACAACCCATTAAATTCAACCACAATTACTGAACGAAAACACCTTTAAACAGCAATTAAACTATCAATTAACAATACCCAACAATTATATCAACCTATAATCACATAATCACACCCAAGAATTGGGGTTTTAGATAGACATCATAAAAAGGTAAAAATCGTTACCAAGTTGTGTTTCCATCAACTTTGTAGGATTGATATAGTCTTTACTAAGGTCTACGATGATGAATCTTCAACACCCACTTCTAATTTCTTAGAAATGGAAATCTTCAAATCTTCAAAGCTAAGGAAAAATGTCTCCAAAAACTCAGTTCTAAGTTCTCAACTTGAAAACTGAATAATACTGAAAACTACTAAATGTTAGATACTAAACTAAGAATTTAAAAAAGAATTTAAAAACGTATTTATAGTGGCCCAAAAATGTGTTGCAAAGGACCATTCGGCGCAATAAGTCAGGATCACTGATCCACTCGGCAATCCACCATTTGGTCAATGCCATCGCCTTTTTGCTTTGTCCCTCAGCATCTTCAGGTTTTGTTCTTTGGGTGATATGGCACTGCATCACGGAACCGTTCAACGACTCGCCGACTACTCTTTTCTATCACCGACTTGATTTTCTCCTTCAAGGCTCGGCACACTTGAACATTAGGCGAGACAATAGCCATTCAGTGACTCGCCCAATGGATTAGGCGATCCTTAGGCTTTCTTTTCTTCGTTGTTTCAGTTGCCTTGTTCCTTTTTGCTCAATAGTGTCCATGCTTTGGTCCTCAATCCAAATACGTGAAATTCAAGGTTTTACATCAGTTATTGGCATAAAATATGCATTTGAGGACACTAAATTTATTAAAATAAAGCCCTAAATGAGTCCAAATTGTGGACTCATCATGAAGATAAAGGTATTCACGGTCATCAGCAGGAGCTTCATTGATACCACATGGAGTTCGAGTTATATATGGTGAGCCTCCTTGCTTCCGCATGGTTCCACTTTTACTTTCAGTTATATCAGTTGTTAGGAGGTTGTGGGTCTTGTCCCGACTTCCATCTTTATACTTTAGAGGCTTCACAGATAGACTGTAGAGTTTCAAAAGTCTGTTCATTTATTTTATTAAATGTTTTAAAGACTTAAGTTGCCTATTTTATGGCGAGTTGATTAATTTATTTTTATTCAAAGTTTTTCATTTGAGTTAAAGCTTTGTAATTGATTTTCATGATTTTTATTCAGTTTTTAAGCTTTGTATGCTTGAGTTAGTCTTCGTTTGTAGTCAGCCAGGATGAGGGTTTTCTTGGGGACCAGTAATGGTTCTCGAGTGCCGGCCACGTCCAAGGTGTAGGCTTGGGTCATGATAAACTTAGTATCAGAGTACAAAGTTCAAGAGTCCTAGGGTGTCTATGAAGCCGTGTCAGTAGGGTCTTGTTTATGGTTGTGAGGACCCCACTTCTATAAACGAGGGACTATAGACATTTAAGGAAAGTTTTCCTTCTTTCATACTCTTAATCATGCAATATAGCTAAGTCATTGAGATTTATTCATACTTGTGTGTTTCTCAGATTCATTCGACTCCCCATAATACTAGAGGTGGTTGAAAAGTAAAGTGTAAAGATCCTTATGGATGAGTTGTTCTTAGCAAGAGTCTTGAGAAAGTCATGAGACTCCAGAGGGGCTTGAGAGAAGCCCAAAAGTATGTTAAGTGTTGAGTTTGAGAAAATGCACTCATATTCATAAAAATCGTGCCTTTGAGCTAAAAGCAAGTTGTTCTCTTTTCCTTAAGCCTTGTTTCAGCTGAGATCCTTATTAGGATGTATGTTTAGAGCTTGGGTAATATTTCCACCCAAAAAGGTAGTATGAGTTACGAGATCATGAGCAGTAGTAGTGAAAGAGCCTAGAGTTAGAGGAAAGTATGTAGAGTTATAGTGATTTAAGAAAGGGAGATAGTGTTTTGAAGAGCTATGTTATTATAGTCATGCACCCAGTAGGTTATTGATGAGGAGTTTTCCCTTATGGGTAGAGTAAGAGTTTTTAGTCAAGATGAGATAGAGTATAATATATATATATATATATATATATATATTAACCAGAATAGAGTTGATGTCAATGTGCCATCCTGGTAGAGAAGACTAAATTCATGTGTTGAATAACAGAGAAGAGTATTTATGAAGTGATTGATCTAAGCTAGGCTTATGATTTGTTTGAGAGGGTCATGATGTTCAGAAGGTTATAGAAATTATCAAGTAATGAGGTATAGTATAGTAGGTGAGCAATCATATTGATATTTGGGTTTAGTAATAAACATTAAGCTTGAATTTGAGATGAGTGTCATGATCAAAAGAATGGCAACATGAGGGTGATGATGTTAGTATTGAGATTTGATCTAGTAGACTTGACATAGAGTAGGTGAGGAATTGATATGGCTGCTACAATGAATGTGAGTAGTATAAGTGAAAGACCCTAACCTTTAGATAAGGGCGGTGAAGTGTGGCTAAGTCACAAGAGTAACAAGAAGCATTAAGAGGTGTACTGAGAGGGTGCGTAATCAAAAGAGGTTAAGAGAAACACCTTAGAAATAGGTCTAAGTACCTGCCTATTGAGAGTTTGGTAGTCATGAAATAACCTTCTCCTGAGTGTTAGAGTAAAAGAAGATGTAGACCAGTTTAGAGCTGATGGAATAGATCCATAGCTTTCAAGTGTCAGCTTTAGACCTAAGGAGAAGATAACAAGATGAGAAATCAAGTTAAGTAATTGAGAGTAAAATAGTAATGAGCTCCAAAGAGTTTGGGGGATATGTTTTTAGAGGTCCTTTTAGTAGTGAAGTGATGTTAAAAAAGAAGGCTAATGATCTTATCGTGGTAGTGGTGGTGTGTTTATTCCATCTAAGGTTATTAATGAGGAGGAAGAAAAAGATGAGATTTCCTATGAGAAATAGTTAAATAGGAGCCCTTAGTTGGTTTCGAATAGTAATGCAGACAATTCTAGTTAGTATGGTAGAGATGATAAGAGTAACCTCGTCTCATACCCAGTCCAGCCGTCATTCGAGGACGAATGATTCCAAGGGAGAGATATTGTAACACCTCACTTTTAGAAAGAACTAGAAAGACTAATAATTGGGAAGAAACCGTTTTTTTTTAAATAATCAAATTTGGAAAGTTTGATAAAGTTAAACTAAGTATGAGTTTTGGGTCTACTTCAAACAACCATAACTCCTAGATCAGGATGATTTAGGTGTCTATTCGAAGTTGGGTTGTCTAGATAAGGAAAGTCAAAATCGGATTTTAGAAGGGTATTGTGGTCTTTTCACTACCCAATTAATTAAATTCGCTTTTGTTAATTAAGTTGGGGACAAAACTAATTGGATTCAGTTTACGCTTCATAAAAATACGTTAGGGTTTTGAGAGAAGAGAAAAGAAGAGGAGAAAGAGGAGAGGATCAAGGCGTTCGTTGAGGTTCTTGCGTTTTGTTGCGGATTTTTGTCATGGATTTAATCCCTAAGAGGTATGTAAGCTTCCATAGTGTTGGATATGTTCACCCATACGCCAATCATGTTATTTTTAGTGAAATTTCATTCTTGAAGTTGAAATATTAGAGTTCTTGATGAGTTCTTGAGAAGTGTTCTTGAAGTTAATCCTAAATCTTGTTGTGTTGGGGTTTTTGATGATTTCTTGAGATGGAAGTGAATGTTTTGAGGGATGTATTAAGTAGATTAGAGTGTACTTATGTTAAGTAATTGAATCCAAGTGATTGGGGAAGAAACCGTTCGATTCTAGGTGAGTTAGGGTGAGAAAACGAGCAAGGAAATTCGTCGGCTTTTCTGGGTTGGGGCTTGGCGCGTCGTGCCAGCCAATTCGCCCCAAATTATTCTCTGAAGTTTAGGGGTTGGCGCCCTGCACCACTCAGTGCGCCAGGGTCACATGCCCCGTCTATTTTGAAACCTAGAAATCATTCATAACATGATCATAACCTTGAATTCATAATTCAAATTCAAGGTAGAGTTAAGAGTTAAGTTTTGAGAATTCTTTCAGACATTCTAAGAAAAATCCCTTTGAGTCCTTTTGTGGAGTCTTCTACAATTTCTAGTAACGTGTTTCAAGACTCGAGCAAGTGAGTATGAGAATGTATTTATGAGTCTACTTTATCATCACGATATCCTTCATATCATGAACCATAACTCTTGAATTCATAATTCACATTCAAGAGCGAGTTGAGAGTAGAGTTCAAGAAAGTCTTTGAGTTCAATTATGAATCCTTTGAGATCAACTATCGATTTGAGTTAAGTTTTGATGAAGTAAGTATAAGAATGAGAATAGTCAGATACGTGAGTTCCATATTGTTATGTAGACCCTTGAGTCGAGTCGTTCATGCCCATAAATTCTGCATGAACTTCATAAATTGAGTACCTTTGAGAGGAGTAGTATATTCAAGTTCTAAGTCTTGAGTATTGAGTTCCTAACCCTTCTGAGATTATATACCTAATTTGTCATGACCCAGGGATACCCCTTAGATGTAACACGAAGTACTCGACCCCAAAAGGGGTATCATACAAGCCCTTAGCATATCATAACGTAAGAGAAATAGAAATGATGCGCAATTAAAAAAATTTACAATCGAAGTCTTTTCATAAAACAATTGGATATCTAGATATTGTCTCAATAACCATCCAATACAATCGAGTATCAATAAGGGTCACAACCCTTTACAACATCGTCTCAAAAGAGAAAGTAAGAAAGAAACTAGAAATGAACAACTCTCATCCTCGAACCATGAGGACTCACCAAAAGTGTGGAGAGAATCAATCCAAGCTTTGAACAATAAGAGAAGCACACCTCAATAACCAGGCCCTACACTTATAGAAAAATATAGAAAATATGGGTTAGTACAAAATTGCACCAAGTATAGAAGTCATGCATAAAAATACTCAAAACATGCAAAAGGGTACAGTTTAGTTGAAACAATGCACTTTATCAACTTTAAGAGTCATCATGCACATTAGTGTAAATACATAAGTCAAACCATTTCATAAGAAACCCTAAGCTATACTTGTGCAATGCATAAATAAGATCCCATAATCCTATCTAATACTAAGTACCACTTTTAGGTCACCATGTTCATGCATATCATACCTTGACCTCATCCATAGCCAATACTCATAGACAAGTAAACATTCATGTTCATAGCTTGTAACAAGGAAAGCCACCCATAGCAACAATCCATATTATACATGCATAAATTCATATATCTTCATAGCATAAGAAAACCACACCATAACCCCTTTCAAAGCCTACTTGTGCAATTCATGAATGAAGTCCCATACCCCCACTCACACTAAGTAGAGCTCCTTGAGAAGTCATAAATATAGTTCATGTTCATGTTCATGTTCTTGTCATAATTCATATTCTTGTCATGTTCAGAAATAGCCTTAATCGACATAGACCATGTGAGCTACATGGAATTTGATGTACTGCCCCACATCGAAAAGAGGTATCCTACTTGCCTAAGGTAGAACTAGTTTGTTAGCTTAGGTGGATCCACTAGCTAAAGACCTATGTGGGCACATAGTTACGGGATAAGGAGATTGCTACTAGTAACCCAGACTAACTGAGGTAAAAGATTTCCATCTCATGAGATAATTGTTTTGGGAACCAAGACTGGCTGGCGTAAAAGGAACCCATTTAGAAAGCCGGACTAACTAACGTGACAGCTTCCATCTCATTTTCATATCCACTCGGTGCTAAGCATAATTCCCTTTAAATTCATGTTAAGTCTTTACGTAAGTTCATATTTATGAAAGAATGCCATAGCACTCAAACCAACATGGTATCATGATAGCTCATAGATTCATTAGGTGAGAATAACCTTTCAACCTTAGAATCATTAATATGTGAGTAAACCTTTCACATCATGTTCATATTGTGTTCATGAGAATAACCTTTCAATCAACGCAACAATATTATCATAGTCATAGACATTTCATGCATAGTCATGTGTAAGGCATAGGGATAATGAACTTTCAACAATACCATAATTACACCATAGTCATAGGATCTTCACTCTCTAAGTGAATCATGAGCTCATACACAATTTCTCATAAGCATGTACAATTATCATAATTTGCCCTTCAAGGACCATGAATCACATCAACCCAAACATCTAGAATTTCTACATTAGATATGGAGAATATCATGATTCAATAAACTCAATCAATATAGACATAATACATTCACATGCTTCTATAATCAATCAACCCACATCATGAAATCACAATTTAGTAATATGGGGAATTCATGGGTTCTTGGGGGGATTTCATCATAAATCAACAACAAATCATCAATTCAATCATAAATCAACCATTGAAAACATTTTAGAAAGAAACCCATGACTTAGAGTGAAACCCTATCTTTTGGGGAAATTGAAAGCTTTGAAATCTAGTTTTAAAGGGACTCTATGGGTGAAAGCTACCCATAGATGAAAAGTCATCATACCTTGATAAAGAATCTCCAAGGAATTTGAGGAGGAAGACTTGATTTCTTCAAACCCTAGCTTTAATTCTACTTTTCTTCTTCTTTGAGTTTTAGAGAGAGAAATATTGTGAGGAAGATGAATTTTTGGTTTGATTTGGGTGTTTGTGAAAAATGACTTAGTTTAGGGAATTTTGACTTAAAAACAACGTATCTAGTGACCCCAAACTTATCCAAAATGACCTCACTTTAATGGGACTTAAAAAGAAAATTACTTAATTGACCCTCATTAAGTGACCACACCCAGGTGCCACGAGGGGCCCCACGAGCCGTGGTCATGACCACGAGTTGTGGTCCCACTCGTGGTCCATGAGGCGGTAGCTAGGCACTTGGTGCCTTAAGCTTCACACGCCCAAGGCATTCTCACGAGGGGCTCCACGAGTCGTGGTTAAGACCACTGGCCGTGGTCCCTCTCGTGGTCCTTGAGGCAGTAGCTAAGCTACTTGGGGCCTTAATCTCACATGCCCAATGCATCTTCACGAGGGGATCCACGAGCCGTGGTAATTACCACTGGTCGTGGTCCCTCTCGTGGACCTTGAGGCAGTAGCTAAGCCATATGGTGGCTACTCCTCGATGCCAAGGCAACTCCATGAAGTCTCCCACGAGCCGTGGTCAAGACCACTGGCCATGGTAGCTGTCCATCAATTGGCAGTAAAAAATGGTTCTCATCCTATTAAGCATGCCCAAAGACATTTTAGGTCAGACTTGGTTCCATTGATAGAAAATGAAGTTAACAAACTCATTGAGACAAGCTTTATTAGTGAGGTCAAATATTGTTCTTGTGAGGAAGAAGAATGGTCAAAAATTGAGTTTGTGTTGACTTCAAAGATCTCAATAATGCATCCCCTAAAGATGAGTTCCCTCTTCCCATTCCGAAATTGATAATTGATGCCACCCCTGGTTATGAGGCAATGTCTTTTATGGATGGTTCTTCCGGCTATAATCAAATTCGCATGGCTCCAAAATATGAAGAACTCATTGCATTTCGCACACCTAAGTGTATTTATTTCTACAAAGTGATGTCATTTTGTTTAAAGAATGTTGGTGCCACATATCAAAGGGCTATGCAAAATATATTTGATGACTTGCTTCATAAAAATGTTGAATGCTATGTTGATGACTTGGTGGTAAATTCAAGGAAGAGGGGTGATCATTTGAAAGATTTAAGAATGGTGTTTGAATTGCTCCGAAGATATCAACTAATGATGAATCCATTGAAGTGTGCCTTCGGAGTTACTTCTAGGAAATTCCTTGGCTTCATTGTAAGACAGAGGAATTGAAATTGATCAAGCCAAAGTTGATGACATTTCAAAGATGTCCGAGCCTCGAAATATTTATGAGTTAAAAAGTCTCCAAGGAAAACTAGCCTATTTGAGGAGGTTCATCTCAAATCTAGAGGGATGTCAACCATTCGGTCATCTCATGAAGAAAGGTGCCCCGTTTAATTGGGACCAAACATGTGTTTACATTCCTACTTAATTTGAATAGGGCGAAACGTCGTAGTGACTCAACAAATAATCAATTAATTGAATTTTTAATGAATTTTAAGAATAAACGAATTTTAAAGGAGTCGCCACCTAATTTTAGGAAAAACTAAAAAATCAATATAAAATATCTACGAAACCAATAGATTCTAGGTAAGGGGTTCAAGTTATTCTGAAGGGAAGGTGTTAGGCCTCCTTCGAAATCCACAATTGTGGGTCCCGACTGAATTCATTTTTTTTCAAATTGAGGAGGAGATAACAAACAATATACAAGTGTAATAAAATAAAAACAATAGTATAAGAAACGGCCTAAGGTTAAAAACAATAGTATAAGAAACGGCCTAAGGTTTGCCTAACATCGTTTTATACAAAATAATGAATAGAAAATATAATTCGAACTCTTTTCTAATAGCTTCAATGGGAAGCACCGGGGTACCTATAAACACACTTAGTAAAAGTGTTAATAATAAATAAATATGAATAAAATTGAATAACTCAAATAACAACTTAAACATAAAAATAAAAACTCGTCTTATTAACATGGGAGACCTTGGAAATCGGCGGTAATTTCTTTATTGGCCAATTCTAACATACAATAAATATAAGCTTAAACTAAATTTCTGTCTTTTACAATATGGAGGCCTCCAAAATCGACGGAAAATTTTTCTCACTAGCCAATTTTAACTTGTGATTAATGTAAAGGCTAACATATTAAAATAATCAAAATGAGACCATGACAATTAACGTCAAATGAGATAAAGTAACAAACTATATATTAAATTTAAAAGGGAAAAGGGTCAAAAATGCCCTTAAACTATATGAAAGGAACAAAAATGTCCTCCGTTAATAGTTTGGCTCAAAAATGCCCTTACCGTCAATATTTTGGCTCAAAAATGCCCCTATAGTTACAAAATGAGTCAAAAATGCCCTTTTCAGAATAAATATATTATATTTTTTCTTTTTAAACACATCTTCTTCCTAATTAAAATATTATTAAAGAACACTATTCTTGTTTTCTTTCTTCTAATATCACGTTAGCAAATAAAATGTAGGAAATATTTTTTTCTTCTTAATCTCATTTTATCAATTAAAATAGAATAACTTCATGTACCCTTTCGACAAATAATATATGTCATATATATAAGATCATTGTATATCCATCATGAATTTATATTTATATAACGATAAAAATAATGATAATAAAATAAGATTTATTTTCATTTTTTATTTTTTTCTGAATTGAAGTAAG
>JAJOOS010023291.1:0-18288 GCA_029582725.1 Solanum chiquidenum
TAAAGTTATAAATAAAATAAAGTTGGCTGATGAAAACACAATCCTTAAAACCCAAAGCAATCATAGAGAGAAATCTGAGGGGAGAAAAAAAAAACATATACAAGGATATATTATATTACACACCTTAAGTATTACAACACAAAAGATTAAAATGAGAGGAAATTAATCAAACCACTTTATAATAAGTTGAATTTGATAGACTCTTCAAATCCTTTATTTGATTATAACAAAGAAAGAAATGATGAATGCAACAAGTGCTAACATAATTGCTGGAGATGAATTGGTGGAGCCAATATTAGAGTCATCATATGAGCCTCCATATTGTGCTGTTGCAATAGCCACCAACATGCCCAAAAATAAAACTATTGTAGCTGAAACTCTAAAACCCATGCTTAATTTAACTCACACAAATTGTGATAATTTCCCTTAGAAACTCTATTGAGATTCCAACAAAGCTCCTTGCTTGCTTATATAGAGAAGTCATATTGAGAAGTTAATATAATAATCCATTGCTAGCTAGCTTTCCCTTAGTAGGTGACATTATATAATAAATTGGTCTATTTTATAAATTTATTATTTGCCAAAATTCATTCACTCAGTCTTTCAGCTCTTATGGTGATGGACAGAGGCGAAGCCAGAATTAAGAGTGGGACATAAAGCCTAACCTGCTTTTACGACAAGAGAAATCCTATCCTATTAATTAGATTCTTGATCAAATAATCTTTACCAACACAACAACTATATTAATACATTTAAACTACATCAGTAAATGCATATAAAGAAAAGTATTCGAGAAGCCAAAAATATTAGACAATATGTTTAAGTATTAAGTATACAAATATAGTTCCTTAATAACCACTACATAACAATAGTTTTAATTTTCACCAACATAGCAATAGTTTCTTTTCAAAAATAGGAAATAATATTTTTTTTAAAAACAAAAAAAACGGGAATCGTGGTATTAATGACCCACGATATTCTCCACTTCCCTGATTTTCTCTCAATCTTTTACATTCCACGATTTACCCAGCTTGATTACACAATTCTCTCAAATAAACAACAGGTTTTTTAATCAAAACAAAACTCTCTACCTCCTTATTCCGAAAGATTGTACAATTATGAGTACCAACATTGTTTCGATTCTAATTCAACATAACGGACGATGGGACGCATCAGGTATGTGTGATAAACCATGAATGGATTATAGTTCTCAATCTAAACCTATTAGTATTGTATATGATGGAGCATTTTATATCGTTGAAAAAAATCAGTTTGCATGATTGAATTTGGGTTGATTAGAAGGTTCAATTACTTTATTAAATTGGGAGTTTGTGAATAATTAGTAGTCGGGTCCCAATTTCCAAATAATGATTGTATATGATGTTGTATTGGTATTGTAAGTTACGTTGTTATAGTCTGTGTGTATTTATTTTGGTGTAATTGTGATGGTATTAATTGATTATAAAAATGAAATTCATGATTTTATTTTTGTAGATTAATTGGTGAAATTGATATTGTATTTGTTGCAGGTGTATTGGCGAAATTCATGTATAAATATAAAAAAAATTAAATATTTTTTTAGTAGATGATTAGGTGTAATTGATATTGTATTTGTTGTAGCTGGTTTGGTGTAAGTGCTAGTGTATATAGGTTGTTAATCAACACCAAATTTCGTTATTGATTTTTGGTTTATGATCTGGTGTATTTGTATATTTTATACGCATATAATCACCAAATAACGTGTTAATTTTTTTATTCATCTATTGGTTAGATAGTGTATTTTCTGGCGTAATTGATGTATATAAACACCAACTAACGTGTTTGTTTTTTGGTCCATATATTGATATATTAGATAGTGTGTGATTTGGTGTAATTGATAGTTTATTTTCTGGTGTAATTAATAGTGTATGTGATTTTGGTGTAATTCATAGTGTATTTTTCACCAATGAAATTCGTGATTTTATTTTTGTAGATTAATTGGTGAAATTGATATTGTATTTATTGTAGGTATATTGGTGAAATTCGTGTATAATTGTCAAAAAAAATTAAATATTTTTTTAGTAGATGATTAGGTGTAATTGATATTGTATTTGTTGTAGCTGATTTGGTGTAAGTGATAGTGTATATAGATTATTAATCTACACCAAATTTCGTCATTGTTTTTTGGTTTATGAACGCATATAATCACCAAATAACGTGTTTTTTTTGTTCATCTATTGGTTAGATAGTGTATTTTTTGGTGTAATTGAAGTATATAAACACCAACTAACATGTTTGTTTTTTAGTTCATATATTGGTATATTAGACAATGTGTGATTTGGTGTAATTGATAGCTTATTTTCTGGTGTAATTGATAGTGTATGTGATTTTGGTGTAATTGATAGTGTATTTTTCTGGTGTAAGTGATGTATATAAACACCAACTAACGTGTTATTTATTTGATTTCTTGTTGTTATTTTTCTGGTGCAAGTGATGTATATAAATTGATTTCTTGTTTTTTTGTATCTTTACATATATGATTCGTTAAGTGGATTTGAGGCAATGCATACAAAAGCGGTCATGACATTGGTGCAAAATCTATCAAAACTGATTCATTTGTTCTTAAGTTGCACTGATTTTTATAGGAATATGAATGATATTAACTAGAACTCAAATGTTCATTATGCTGACAAAGCAGTTGGAGATCCATTGTCCTACGACAAACGTGAAAATATCTCACAATAAATTGATGAATCAATGTAGGAGATTGCATGTATGCATTCAACTCAAACGAAGGACTTGAACTTGCAATTAATTTGTTAAGACTAGGGTTTTTTCTTGGCGTCCTCTCCATATAAACTGAACTTTGAATGATGAACTTAAGCGAAAATAAAAAAAATTGTGCAAGTGATTAACCGATGAATATGAACGAAAGAGAGAAAAATAATGGTTAAAGTTTCTCTCAATAAAAACTGCATAGGGGATAATGAAAGTTTAGAAAAGAGTGAATTGTTGAAAACGTAAAAAACTTTTACTTTACATTGATTGAATCAAAAAAGGAAAAACATAAAATAATAATTGAAAAGGCTAAACGTTTGTATTAAGAACTCTAATTGGAGAGATAAATAAGACACACAATACCAAAAATAGGAGAGAAGAAAATTGAAATTAAATAATTAAACTAAAATAGAAAATTAATTAATCTGCTATGTTGGTAATTTATAAACTATGCTTGTAATTAAATAAAAGTATGTGTATATATTGTTAATTAAAGTCTTAAGTAGTACTCCTTCCATTCCATATTAACTTAAGCTTTGAGCCCTTTTCCATTTTTCAAATTAACTTAAGTTTTCAATCTTCAAGATTATTTTTAAAATATTCTTCCAATTTTATCCTTTAAGTTAGTATTGGAATTAGTTATTATAATTAATGTTTAGTTATTTTTGACAATAATTAATAAGGATAAAAATAGAAAATTATGTTCAATTTATGTCCTAACCTATTTTTTTTAAAGGCTGTGAAACACCTCAAAACTTAAGTTAATATGGAATGGAGGGAGTATATTTTTATAATTTTTCCTTTCATCTTTTCAAGTTTTAATGGATAGAGTCACCCGATATTCGTACTGATAGGAGATAATATTTTTTTTGTGAAAGTAATTGAGATGTGCACAAACTATTTTGAACGGTCTAACACCGTAGTTATAAAAAAAGAAAAGTTAGGTTGAACCATTATTTTCGACTAGATGTTAATTTTATACATTGTAACAACCTTGATAATGATTATCCTTACTTGAACTAGTTTTAATTGCTTATTCTGTGTTACTAAAACCTAACGTGGTTTGATCGTGGTATATAATATGTCTGCACAACTAATATGCCTAAGAACGTGGATATAAATAAGTCAATACAAAAAAGTATAAATGTGTATTATTTGACAGAAGTAGGTGATGTTTGTTCAATTAAAGGTCTTAATTATCAAAGGATTGTAATTTGCAGCCTACTAATAATATTATTATCATTATTTTATTTTTATTTTATTCGGTGTTTGATATTTATATTGAAATTCGACTAAATTTGAATTCACTCGCACCTGAAAGTTTCACTTTGAGGGGTAAAGCCTCTCTAACAAAGATGACTCTATACCACGAGAACTCAAACTCTAGATCTCTGATTAATGATGAAGGAGTACTTACCACTCTACCACAACTTTTATCGGTGCAACCTACTAATGTTAGTTACGTAATAACCAAAATTATTGTTGCAACTTAATTAATAGGAAGAATTAACATGAATAGCTGCCCACTCAACCACATTAATTAAAAGTAGCCTTAGATGTATAATTATAAATAGTATATATAATATATGTATACCAGTTAGTAAAAGTAAATAGTAAACTCAATCAGCTATTTTTGTAATCCCAACTAATATTAGTTAGAAATTCTTGCTACATACAAATTTGATTCCTCTCCATTTCCTCGTGTATTTGGAGATTTGGGTATGCATTTGTTACCCAATGAGTAATCATGTTTGATAGAGTTTGCTCAACCATGATTTGTATGTACCTATTAATTTAATAGAAAAACTAAAAATGGTAGATGAAGATTGTTTGAGTGAATAAACAAAAATATATAAACAAAAATAAAATAAAAAAACAATTAAAAACCGCCAATGTAAGATACCTGAAATCGGGGAAGCATGATTAGGAGGGAGAAATGAAATCTTTGAAATTTCAAAAACTAATATGTTTGAGTGAATTTAGGAGAAAAATCAAGTAGGTGCAAGATGAAAGAGAATAACTATTGGGAAAATTATACAGCAAGACAAACACATGTAATATGTATTTACGATAAATCACTATAGTGTAAAATATTATAATTTGTAAGCTATATGTAGGGTTTTATAACAAATTTCTCTATCATCTCTCTCTCTCTTCCTTGTCTCTCTCCTCCCACTGCCCCCCCCCCCCCCTCTCCCTCTCATCCGCCTAGTTGCAGCCCAAAATATATTGCACATAAATATGACAATTGTATTTTGTATTATGTATCAAATGTAATTGTATTTTATATTATGTATCGATTGTTTACGTATTATGTATATTCTGTCAAAGTGCCAATTATATTCGTCGACACAAATTGTGTTCGTTAGTACAATTGATCCAATTATATTTGATATATGATGCAAATCAATTGTATTAATTATATTCAGACAATTATATTTGTATCAACTGTATTTGTATTCTGTATCAATTGTATTCGTGATACAACGAATACAACATGTATTCATCCCCTCTCTCTTCTATCTCCCTGATCTCGCTCGCCTCTCTCCTTCTTCCCCTAGCATATAGCTATTGTTCGTAATTAAGCAAATTGTAATTATACATCTCTAATTAAGCCCAAACGATAGTCGTTGATCTATCTACCCAATTTGGTCCATTCCATAAAGTCCAATATATTTTTGGGCTAGATTTATAACCGGCTAAGGCCCAAATATTTTGTCAGATCATCATCACTGCAACGCCGCGCTTTATCTCCTCTTCTGGAATTCTCCCTTCGTTCCTCTCACTTTCTCACTCACTCATTGAGTCTCTCCATGGGCTCATCTTCTACATTCTCTCTGTGCTCTCATCCAACGGTACTTTCCTCTACTTTGTTAACTCACGCGAACTTACAATTATGACTAAATTCTCACTTTTTTTCGTAATTTTTAGGTGAATTTTGAATTTAATGGTAGAAAAATCGGATACGGATTGCAGAAATCGTTGAGCAGTTCATCCAGTTATTGTTTGATTCATATTTCGCCGATTTGTATCAGTAGTAGAAGAAGAAAATGCTTGCAATTGAGACGTGTAATTGTTAGAGCTGCTTCGTCGTCTAGTACTGGTCCGAGACGTTCGACGAATACTCGGAGAGTTTTCAAGGAATCACAATCTCAAACGCCAGCATTACCTGTTGACAGAATTGTTTCGTTTGTTGTACCCGCTGGTGCCTTTGTGGTTATCTCTTTTGGTATTGACATTTTGCCTATTTTCATCTCTTTTTCTACCGATAGGCTGATAGCTTTAATTTCTTATGCTGAATTGAGCTTTTGAGGAGGATTTTGCGTTTGAGTACATTCGGTTATTACTACTAGTGTTGGAGCAATAAATAAAATAAGGAGTTAAAAATTACATTCTTTCAATATATGTGACACCTTTTAACTTGACTAGAAAAAGAAAACTTTTGAATTTGTGGTCTAAAATACTACTTGATTATTTCTATGCTTGAGGGGCATGTAGTGTGTGGTAGATTTTAAAAAAAAAAAAATCAGTGAGAAGTGTGATGATGACTTGTTCCGCAGCTTATGGCGTCCCCGTTTAACTATCTTTTGAGAGTCATGAGGATTATTAGGAAGAATGTTCTTGTTATTTTTAGTTGTTTTACTGGTGAAAGTTAATGGAATGTAATTAATATTGAGTAAAAGTATTCTTAATGATTATGTTATATTGAGAATCCCAAAGATTAGGAAATAATCCTTATTATTGTAGGCGAAAACTCCTATTTAAGGAGTCTGCTTGTATGCTTGTAAGAATCAATTAAAAAGAAGAAGTTTTCAGATGTTATAGATCTTGGTAATGACTTAAGTAACTTCTGCCTATCAGTACAGCGTTATGCTACTAGTTCAGGTGGACTTCTCTTTCCTTTTTACGTTTTACTGATCACACTTCTTTTTCCCTTTTTCCCTTCTGGTGGCACTGCAATTCTTTTTTTACTTCTTAAGTTACACTTTAGCACAAATCCGAGTTATGCAGATGATGTCCGAGAGATTTAATTTAGCATATACCTTCCGGTGGTTGAATTATAGATTCCTTTACATGTGTTGAAAAAGACCTTCTTTCATTATTCAATTACCTGTAACCTGTTAGAAGAAAAAAATTCAACGCTGCTTTTCTTTTCCATGATCATTCACCGCTAATTAGACTATTCAGGTGACTGTTTATGTTCCAATTACTTTTCTAGTTATTTGACCATCTTGAATATGAAGGACCATGCTTTACGTTAAGTGAATCGTTAAAAATATTGTGTAAAATATTCTTAATAATTATGTTTTATAAGTTAGGAGCGCGGGAATTAGTAAACTTTCCTTCTTAATTTAGTTCAGAATTTCTATAAGAGGAGCTCCTTGAATGCGGTTAAACCTTTAATTACAAGAGCTCATTTCTCTCTTCTTTTTTTACAATGTCAAATTCTAATAAACAGTTAATCAACCACTGGTATTGTTGTGTCAAATTTATCTTAACATTCAAAGTTCTTACATTTCCATCTCCAAAGATGTTGCTCCATACTTCTATTCTATATGATGCAGTTGAATTCCTCTTTCATTGCCAATTACCTCTATGAATAACTTCTGAGCTCTTTCTGCCCAAAAATTGAGGAGCTGGTTAACTTGCAGAAAGAATAAATTTCTTAATTTTACCACAGTGTTGCTCTGGTTCAGTCATTGACTATGGGCCCTGGCCATTTCTATTGCTGCACCCTTCCCAATGAACTCGTCATAAGTTATATCCTTCCAACTTTCGCCTGGCATCCTTTCTCGCGGAGGTTGAATCTTGTGAGAATGTGGCTGCTAGACTGAAGATCTTCCTCTTATGAATTGTGACTGAAAATAGAAATCTTAAGTAGAAGGAAGATTCTCTATATCGTACTAATCTATGTGTTCAGTTGACAGTTTTGTGGAAGCTGGTGGAGAAAGTTCTTCTACCCAAACCAGCCAACACTACATCAGAAGAAAGCAAGTCTACTCAGGGATTGAAGTGGTCCATTGCCGCTGGGACAAACTTATTGCCTGGTTTTGGTGCAAAGATTGAAAGAGAATCCAAGCTGAGGCTTAATGACTTTGCTAAAGAGCTTAGATCTTTCAGCATTGTTGACATGTCAGGTAAAATTGCAGTCAGTTCTGGCTCAGCTGCTTCAGATATTAAAGTTGGTGGTCGTCCATGCTAAATGCCGTCATAATGAATATGTTCCTTTTTAATACCTTTGATCAAAAACCTTCTATCATTTGGAGTTTTCAGAAATGTGATCACGATGTTAAAAGATTTGCCTTGACTTGTTAAATTCTTAAGTCCCACCTCTTTAGAAAGTTCAACATTTTTTTTTTTGAACATTAACAACTGTCAACATTTAAAGACAGCTTTACCTTGATTTGTGATTAAAAAACATGTTCTGCATACTGATAGTGTCTGAATGAAATTTTCCAAACTTGTTTCATTTATAAGCTTCCCCCACCAAGTACGCGACACACCAAAACCAAAGTTTTGCTGCATCTTCCTTGTATGTTGTATTGTGATTCTACATGCTTTGCATACTGATTAAGGATTAAAATTGCAAGTCACAAGAGGTATTGGATTGAATGTTAAGGCTTTGGCAGGTCGTAACTTTGGAGATGAGGGGCTCTTTTTCCTAGCAGAGAGTTTAGCATATAATCAGGTAATGTCTTTTGCTCTCCCACCCACCCCCCACCCCCACCCCTTCCTCTTCCTTTATCTGTGTAGAGTATGTCATTATTTATTACGGTCCATCTTGTTAACCCAAGTGGATGAAGCCATAATGCTGTATTGCAGACAAGTAACAATACAATCTTAGCTTCCTTTTTTCCGGAATAATGTTTTTGGGCAAGTTTGGTTCCTTTACCAATGCACACTGCATTTCCTTTCATGTGATTTCCAGACAGCCGAGGAAGTAAACTTTGCTGCTAATGGAATAACTGCAGATGGATTGAAGGCCTTTGATGGCATATTGCAATCAAATATTGCTCTAAAGACTCTTAACCTATCTGGAAATGCTATTGGGGATGAAGGAGCCAAGGTAATGCACAGATGATATAGGTGAAAATCCAAAGCAGTGAGTTCTTGGAATATAGATGACTAATAAGCAGATCCTAACTTTCCCTTTGCACTTGCTTAACTGTTATACCAATTTAACATGTGTATTTATGGTCATGCTTTGTATTGTATTTCTCATCTCCACCTTGGCACTTCAGGATCAATCATGACTATTTGGTGTTAATTTATGTTTGCAGTGTCTATGTGATATACTGGCAAATAACTCTGGTATTCAAAAGCTCCAGCTGAATAGCACCGGCTTAGGAGATGAGGTCTTGAACATGCCTTTAGTATTTAATTAAAGTGCTGTTGCTAACTTGCGATGGTATTTTCTGCTTTCTGGTAAATTATTGCCTTAATTTATCTGCAATGGTTTGTCTGAATTTTGCAGGGAGCCAAAGCCATCGGTGAAATGCTGAAAAAAAATTCAACCTTGCGTGTTCTTGAACTAAACAATAATCTGATTGACTATTCTGTATGTTATTAAGCAGAACTTGTAATTTCTATTTCCTAGTTATTAATTATCTCGATTTTTGAAGGAAAACATGTTTGATTTGGATATGGAAATAGGGATTTTCAGGTCTTGCTGGATCACTTCTTGAGAATAAAACTTTACAATCCTTGCATCTCAAGTAAGCAAAATTTATTCTGCTGTCTTTCTGTGCCCATCCTCATTTGTCGTATGTCAAATGTAGCAGTTAATTATTTGTTTTTTCTTTATTGGTTTGGAGGGTGGGGGTGGGGGGAAATAAGTGGATTTTAATTTGTGAGGAAAGGCATATCAATTTTTATTTTCCCTTATATCTTTTAATTTATGTGCTTTAATTAACTGTTCAGCGGCAATTATGGTGGTGCTTTAGGGGCTGCAGCACTGGCTAAAGGCTTGGAGAGCAATAAGTCCTTGAGGGTACATTTCTAATCAATTCCTTCCTCCCACAGTCCCACTGAGACCCTTCGCCTTTTGCTTCTTTTTTTTTTGTTCTTGTAATTTGACTTAGCAAATAATTGAGCTTTTTGTTAGCCTTGATATCTTGCTTCTGTGTTATTGGACTGTTTCTTGGTATTTAACTTCTGCACTCATGTTTCTTTTTTTTTTTTTTTGGGAAACAATCTCTCTACCTCCACGAGGTATGAGTAAGGTCTGGGTACACTCTCCCCCCCCCAACCCCACTTGTGGGATTACACTGGGTGTGTTGTTGTTGTTAACTCATGTTTCCATTCGATTGTATAGAAGAGCTTTTCTTTTCAAAATCTTCAATTTCCTTTGTGACTGCTGACACTGGGATTAAGTGTTAAATGCACTCATGCTATTAACTAAACTTCTTTGGGCGGTTTCGTAATGTTCCTCACCAACAATCCGAGGTTGAAGCTAGATCTGTTCCACCCAAAATGGGAATGGTCTACTGTTTACATATTACTGTATATCATAAACATACACCTGTATATTCAAATGTGTTTGAAAAGATTCTTTATGTGCAGGAACTTTATTTGCAGGGGAACTCTGTTGGCGATGAAGGAGTCCGGGCATTAATATCTGGCCTATCTTTGCGTAAAGGTTTGCTTATTGGATATCATTAACCATTCTCTTTAAAAATAAATTGGTGTTGTTTCTTGTGCATCTTTTTTAAAAGGTCACCATCATATGTCTGCAGGGAAACTTGTCTTACTTGACCTTGCCAACAATTCAATTACTGCTAGAGGAGCATTTCATGTTGCCGAATACGTCAAAAAAAGCAAAAGCTTACTGTGGTTGAATCTCTATATGAATGACATCAAAGATGAGGTAATTGAACCACTTAAAACTTTCACAGTTTTTTTCCTTTGTAATGTAGAAGACTCTTCTCAGCCTTGCCCCCAAGGCCTAGCTCAAGTGGCAAAATGTGGAGGATTTGTGGCTTAGGTCGCAGGTTCAAGCCCCACACCATGCAAAGCGAAGCCCGGTATTTAAGTGGAGAAGGGTAGAGGGGCGGGCCCATTATCCACCGAGTTTAGAAGGCTGTGATTGGTCCAAAGGGCGGGTCACAGACGGATTTCTCGGTTATCAAAAAAAAAAAGACTCTTCTCTGCCTTGTCCTTCTCACTGCAATCAGTAGACTCTCTTGATCTATTTTATGGTTTTATTTTATGTAACAGAAGCAAAGAATAAGAAAGCTTGAGTTTTTGTCAAGTTGAAACCACTAAAATAAGATAGAAAAGTTTTTTGGGTAAGAGGGTGAGGATTGATTGTCGAGAAAAAACAAAAAGAATATGATTGGTTAGAGCTGAAGGTGATGGCTGAGTCGTTCTTGAAACTAATCATAAGTTCAGATCACATGGTTAGGAAATTTTATAATGGTACTTACCATTAAAGAATATAATTTTGAGACTAGGTTTAATCACTTTGGGGATTCTTGCCAGAAGAAAATTAGAAGGGTTGCATGGTGTTGGATGAACTGAGGTCTTTTTAAATTTTGTCAGCAGTTCAGAAAGATAAAACTCAAATAATCCCAAATCTGTAGGGGTAGCTTTAATTTTTCCCTTCAAATACATATGCATATGGACAGACATATTAACTATGTAAAAATGAATACTTTTATAGTCCTGCACAACTTGAACGTTAATATTTCAACAGTGATAAACCTAACTGTGCTCCTCATGGATTATAGTAGAACTGTTTGCATCCACCATAATTAAACTGCGTTCATTGGAGTCAAAAGGAAAGCTTTGTGGTCGAAGGAGAAAGATAAAAAATTGATGATTGGAGGAAATTGGTACGGACTCAGTAACAGAAGGTTAAATCTTTTGTGAAGAGTTCAAGGGTTTTGGACTGCAAAGAAGATTTTTTTCAGAAATTTATGGGGGTGGGTTTGCATTCGACAGGATAGTTGCTCAGAAGCACAATTAACTTTCTGCTGGAGAAGAGCTCATGTGCTGGCAACATCAGATTGAAACATAAAGTCAAAACTGAATTTAACAACCATAGCCTTGGTAGATTAGACCAAACTAGCTAATGTTGATTACCCATTCCGGAAACTTAAGATTATGGATTACATTGACAGAGTGTCTACAAGCAACAAGTCCTGCACAAGAACTTGGAAAGAACTCTCTTAAGTTAGCTCGCAAAAAAATTTACTGCCTTCATTTGTGTCAATAAACTTCACATGTAATCAGTAGCCTTAAGTTTCCCACTTCTTCAATACAACCCAGTTTCTTTTTGTTGGTATGCGATTTCCTTGGTGTTGAAGATTAAAGGCAAAGGCCTTTTGTTTTAAAAGAGAACACAAATCACATGCTTTTCACTTGAGAAACTATCGTTAATATTTGACGTCAAATTTGGGAAGGACCAAAGGTGTCCATTTTTTGCAAAGACGAAGGATTTATTATATCCACAGTTATATTTGAAGGACAATGTTTAACCTGTCCCCATAAATAAGGATCATTTGAGTTTTTACATCGCAGATCCAGACTCGATCTCTTGATATGCATTGACTTTTCCTTTTTTTTCCGCCCATTCACATCATATCCATCAGGGAGCTGAAAAGATTGCAGAAGCGTTGAAGGAGAATCGGTCGATAACTAACGTTGATCTTGTAAGAGTTGTTTCCTCTTTTCTATTTTATTCAACATATCTTGTTTTGTTCACGGCGGAGGTTGGGTTTCTTAATCTTATCAGAGCATAATTTTCTATTTGCTCTGATGGCTGGAATTCTGCGAATTTTACAGGGGGGTAATGACATACATGCTAAGGGTATTAGTGCCATAGCAGAAGTTCTGAAAGATAATTCTGTCATTACCTCCGTAAGTTTCATCAAAATGTTTACTTTTACTGATTTATTGGACAAAATTAAATACATTATACTTAAAATTTCTCACGAACAGTTAGAACTTGGTTACAACCCCATTGGACCAGAGGGGGCAATGGCATTAGCAGAGGTACTCAAGTTTCATGGAAATGTAAAAGATCTCATGCTTGGGTGGTGTCAGGTAATGCATGGATTGTTTCATATATGCCCTCTTTAACTATCTCTTTTTGCATGCTCACTTAATTTTGTTCCAGATCGGAGCCAAAGGTGCAGAATATTTTGCCGATATGTTGAAGTACAATAGTACCATATCAACTCTAGACTTGCGAGCCAATGGACTTAGAGACGAGGTTTCATTCAAAGTTTATAGTTCTTCTATTCTGCCACAATCTTTAATTTCCCTCAAAGTACATAACTATTTCCTTTTTCAGGGTGCAATCTGCCTTGCTCGGAGTTTGAAAGTGGTCAATGAATCTTTGACGACACTCAATTTAGGGTTCAATGAAATTAGAGTATGCAACTCTTTTCCAGTACAAGTACAACCACCTGTCTTGATAAAAGTATCATCTTGTATTAACTTAGTTTCTGTTGCACACAGGATGAAGGAGCTTTTGCTATCGCTCAAGCACTTAAGGCAAATGAAGACGTTAAACTCACATCTTTAAATCTTGCCAGTAACTTCCTCACCAAATTAGGACAGGTAACTTCAAATGATAATATTATTCTCTTATTTTAGCTGTTTTACGCGATTTTTAGTTCCTTATAATAACCGGACGGATTTCCAAATTTCAGACAGCTCTCACAGATGCAAGAGACCATGTGTTTGAGATGACTGAGAAGGAGCTTGCTGTTATGTTCTAAAATACTACATTCCTTAGATCAGATATATTTTCCTCCCTACTTTCATTCTTGAGGTTGGGTCAAAGTAGATGAGTATTTTTTTTTCTTTTCTGGGGAATAGAATTGCAGCCTACCATGACATTCTTAAGAGTCCCACCTTAGTTCCCTTTTGTGACTGGAATCATTTTGAGCGGGGGACGGTGGAAATTTTGATATCGAGATACACACTGATATTATAAATAATCTTCCTTTTCTGAAACTTTTTTTTTTGCCTGATAACATAAGTGGCAAGTATATAGAGATTACTTCTATTCGCCATTTCAGATTCATTCTCTGGTTTGAAACTCTTTTGAGTTGTTCTTCTTTCCCTATGGCCTTTTAAGCTTATTTTGGTGGTTGCAGGACAGAATTAGCTAACTTTTAGTTTGTCATTCAACTGTTCTAAAGTATTCTGATAATTGTACTGTGCTCTAATGCTTATCCATCCCCTTGAAAAAATAACAGAAGGATAAAGAAAGTTTATATCAAAATCAGGTCACTTTAGTAGTTAAAAATTAACATGAGGATACATAACCTTGATTAAGTGTTGAATAGCATTTATTGTGATTACTTTTTGCTGGGAAGATTTATCCAGATTCTTGTTGGGATAATTGCCTTGCATTGCTTTACTGAGAGACAATTTGGATTGTTCGAAAGGGAAGTTCGGTGCATAAAATACCTTGCATTAGCCAGGTTCATGCGGAGTCGCACCTTAAGAGATGTGACATAAACAATTTACTCTAATATAAAGTTTTAGTGATTGTTTTCACCGCTTGAATTCGTGACCTATACCGTTGTTTCAAGACCATGATTCTTTGAATGGAAATTTATATTTATCACCTTCCGTGCCCTCTTTTGCCACTGTCAGCTGCCTAATCTAAAAGAGAAAAGGAAAAGATAATTCACTTTGAACGTACAATTCATAAACTGATTGTTTATTTAATTGACCATTTTGTACGTTGAACTTGTAAAGTTTTTTTTAAAAAAAAAAATTGGATTTTATCTGGATAAGTTTGGCCAGCTGGGGTTTTCAGTCTTTTAAGAATTCAGTGGATAACTCTTCAAAATTACTTTGAACAGAGTGTTTTCAGGACAGAGCTGATGAACATGAAATGTGGCTAACCTCTCTAAATGACATGTCAAATGGATAGAGACAAATTCAAAATTTTAAATTAAAAATTTATCACAATAGTGGTTTCTCTCCTTTCTGTTGAACCTCAAATAAGAAATCGATCTTGTCACCACATAAATTGAAACGTAAGAGTAATAATAATTAATAAAAGTAAAATAATATTTTTTTTGTATTTTTGTCTCCTTGTACGTACTGTTTCCTTTTTTCGTAGTAAGTAGTGCAGATTTTGAGGAAGCTCCAGCTCAAACATTACATCACTACGCGGTTTTAAATGTCATCTTTTGATTTCCATGTTTTGTTCTTCTTTCTTCTCTTATTAATCAGATCGAGTGTATCGAAAATAACTTTTTTATTTTTACAAACATATATGAGACTATCCTAAATATATTATTTTCATCAATCAAACTTGTCAAATAATGTTACACTTTCATATTTCCTTCTGTTCAAATTATTATTATTATTATTATTTTGGGGGTGGAGCAAATATTCCCAATTGCAATCCACAGAAGATGTGATGGCCACTTAGTAAAGTTTCTTAAAAATCTTTGTTTTGGCATGCCACAATTGTTTGTCTACTCTCTGCCTCAAGCCTGTTTCCAGGACCATTGCATTGAGTTTAGAGCCCACTGAAACTTGTAAATTTGCCAAAAAATAGAGAAATATTCTTATAATATACTTCCTTTGTGTTACTTATTCTTAAAATAAATTTTCATTTTTATTTGTCACTTTGACACATCAAGAAAAGATAATAATTTTTTTTTGCATGTTTTACCCTCATTAATAAATAGTTATTTTTCAAATTTTTCAAGACATTATTTAATAGTGGATAGTTTGGTAAAATATATGTATCATTAATTATTTTCTTAATGAGTACGTCAAGTCAAACGTGACAAGTAAAAATGAATGAAAGAGTAATACTCCCTCCGGTCCGTTTATTTTTATTTGTCTATACTATATTATATTATATTAATAATAGATGAGCTAACTTATCACTTTTAGTTTCAATACATTAAATTTAAATATATTTTAAAGATAATATAACAAAATTATTATTTTTTAAGACGGAGAAAGTAGTAGTAATAATTAAAGAAGAGACAGATTAATTAATTCTTCCACTTCATTCATTAGTGTTTGCTTAAGAATCTTTACTCTTTTTCTGTCCATCTCCCATTATGAGTAACCTGCTATCGCATGCTAACATATTGGTTGTGCAAATCTTTGTTAGGTGGTGAGAGGAGGTAACAGGAGACTCTTGCCCTATGTGGGTAAGTTTCAATTCTCAATCTATTTCAATTGAAAAGAAAATAATAAGAGCCTATTTTTATTAGACGTTAATAAATTTTAAGGGTTGAAATTGATTTTATAAATAAATCGTTATTGTTTTGGGAAAAAAAAATGAACAGATTGTGGAGGACTATGCAAAGTGAGATGTAGCAAGCACTCAAGACCAAATTTATGCAGCAGAGTTTGTGGGACTTGTTGTATGAGGTGCAAATGTGTTCCTCCAGGCACTTTTGGTAACAGAGAAATTTGTGGCAAATGCTACACAGACATGACTACTCATGGAAACAAGACCAAATGCCCTTAATTTATAAAGGCTACTATTAAAAAATATATGAGAATATGTGTTTTGAGATTTTGATGTAATGTTGTGATGGTGGTTTTCTTATTTAGTATAATTGTGTCGTTTGGTAGCTGGTTAGAATTAATGAATCAATGTATTATTTTATGCATGTATTACTTATGCAGGGATTCGGGATTCGTTATTCATGTATTAGTTATTTCATCTTTTATTCTGCATAAAATAATACATAGATTCTCTCATAACTTATACATGTATTAATTATGCGAGTTATTAAATTATCGTCAAACATCGTAGTAATTTTATATATGAAATTATGAATAATATATTTTATATCTATCTATTAAATGTCGTATAAATTATATCGAAGATAATACATAAATAATTTGAATCTTATCTAGCTACCAAATAATTTAGATGTTCCAATCTTTGATGACTAGTCTATGCTGGTTGAATTAAAGCTTATAATTCACGAGCCAAGTTATGGTATAACAAGTGAATGTTAGCATGCGATAGCAGGTTAGTTATTAATTTGTCGGAGTCGATTAATGTTTTTCATAAATAATATGTATAATTATTTTTTATTATGTGGCGTAGCTGTATAAATATTTCTTACGTCATGAATACCTAAAATTTAAACTTATCTTGTTAAGTTTGTTCATGCGAACCATGTAAATATTTTTATACCGTCAAAACATGCTACTAACTAATTAACTCCATTTAGGTCAAATATTGTAAAATAATAGTTTCTTTATTACTTGACTTTTATTGATGTGTCATACTTTTTAAGAAACCTTTAATTAGTAGTGTATTTTATAAATTAATTTTTTTGATCATACTTTATAACTCTAAATATTGTTTTTAGTGTAGTTATTTAATACAAAAGATTGTATGAGGAAAAAATAACAAAACTTTCTTGATTTACTAAAACAAATAAGTAAAGTGAAACATTTAGTTGGGGTAGGCCTGAGAAAAATGAAACGAAAAGAGTAACTTTTACTTTTTTAAAACATACTAAAAGGGAAGTAAAACACGTGAAAAAAAAACAAAATGAATACATTCAATAAAATAAAAGGCAAACTACATAAATCCCACTAGTTTAGGTCCTAATTACTAAGATTTTCTATAATTTTAGATATTACTTTCTCTACCATATTTCATACTTGGGATACATGAATTTGAATCTGTGAGATACATGTATCTGTCAAATTTTAAAATCGAGATACGTATTTTATTTGTTTAAATTAATTGGTTGTAACTGATTTCCTTAATTAGAGGAGTCATTGAGGATTTTCAGAATTTCAGAATACACGGACAATTAATTTCAAAATTTAAATTAATCAAATCCCTTAATATAAGGTGGAAATCAGGAAGTGTATATATGTTTAATTAATTTTATTTTACTATTCTTTGACATAATAAATTCATTATTATTATTAATAAAAGACAAAAACATGTATATCTTGGTCATTTAATTTGACTAATTTCATTTTATTACTCTTAAAATAATAAATTCATTAATTTGATGTATCTATTATCAATATATGATGTATCCAACAAACTAAACACTTAGATACATGAGTATCATACAAGTATATTAATATGTATCATATAAGTATGGCAAAAGTACTCATTACCCCCCTGAACTTGAAGTTTTTTATACGGTGTACACCTAAACTAAATTCCGTTTTAATTACCCCCAAACTTGTTTATTCCTCCGTCGCGTACACCTTTTTTGTCCACCTGGCGTAGAAATTGACAACACACTCTACTAGGCGCGTGAGGAAGTGATTTTTTGTCACATCACAAAGCTACAACGGTAAAAAAGCGTAAAATCTCTATTTTTCTTTAATATTTGGCATATTTTAAACGAAAAATAGGGCAAAATGTAAATGAAAAGCAAAGGAAACAAAGATTAACACTTACTTGGTAAGAATTTCAGACAAATTTGAAATTTAATCGACCAACTTCACGTCTAGAAAAACCCAAATCCAGAAGAAGTTCCGTGAAATCAGCCCTTATTCAAAAATAACTTTTAAACAATGAATTTTAAATTTAAGAAATTTATTTTT